>OZJO01005684.1:0-23701 GCA_900406225.1 Acrobeloides nanus | reverse complement strand
CCCCCTGATTTCAATGGAAACGCTAAAAAACGCTATTTTTCGATTTTCAGGGTTGATTAGCTCAACGGGGTGTAACCGTCATCAGCTAATTCCACAAAAAATAAAGCCAAACCAGGGATGCTCTACAAGAATATGGACATTTTTTTTCAAAGTCGTACCATCAACTGTAGCCGTTCCCTTGTAAGCTATACTCCGTTTCCCGCTGAAATTTAAAAAAGCGAGTTCTCCATAGTGCAATTGATAAGAAGCCGACTTTCCGATCTGACAAGTTAAGCAACGATGGGCCTTCGGGTTCGATCCCACTAGGGCAAAAATTTTGATTTTCAAAAAACTTTTTTTTACTAACAATAAAGCAAAAATTTTTTGCTCCAAAGTATTAAAAATTTTTTGAAATTTAAAATATTTGCCCTAGTGAAATCTGAGAGCCCAACGTTGCTTAACGCGCCAGATTGGACGGTTGGCTTCTTTATCAACTGCACTATGGAGTATCCACTTTTTTTAACTTTCAGAGGAAAACGGAGTATAAATTTGAGAGGTCAAAAATAAGACAATTTCTTAGAATAAGGAAAAAATCCCACCCCTAGGCATGGGGTTGCAAAATGACAAAAAGTTTCACAGGAACAAATAGGGTAATTGTGAAAATTAAAAAACTTGAAAAATTTTGAAAAAATCGTGCAAAAATCGCAAAAGTGCCCATTCTTTTGGGCACCCTGTAATTATTACAAACATTTTCAGATGGATGTCATCGACGCCTGCCAATCTTATGCTGATGAAATGTTCAACCAAACTCAAACCAATGTCACATCTTTGTGCGATCAATTGCAAAACATTTATAGTACATGCAATTACATTGGTCCGATAATTTTTCTGATCACAACATATTTAATATTTATTCTGGTTGGAATCTTAATCCTAGTCATACTGTTTGGTGGAATCAAAGAGGACTACAAGTGGTTCTTACTCCATTATGGAGTATTGAACGAAACCATTATTTTTATAGTAATGGTTACACAAATATGGTTTCCCTCATTGTATGAAGAATTGTATGCAAGTAGCCAGCCTCAATTTTATATCAGGTTTATAATTTAAGATTCCAAAAAATCTTTTTTGGGAACGTGCTCCCCCAAACCTGTAGGCTAGCGCCGCCACTGAACTCGGTAAATTACTGGACTGGTCCTTTAAATTAGATCAAACAGTTACATACATAGGCGGAATTTTTTTTTAGGGTACTTCGGCATGCTGAAAATTTTCTCAACGTAATGGCTATCTATTCAATTTTGCTAGTGGCGTTGAATCGATTTGTTGTCTTTTATTTTCCTCGTTGTTACGACTTGCTTTTTAACCGGAAAACTTTTTTACTTTGGATGTTAGGTCTGGACATAATTGCTTCAGGAATGGACTTCATAGCCATACATTCTGACTACTTTTATACCATTATTATCCTCGCATTTTTGATGATTTTTGTATTCACTTTATCTATCTTACTCATCATAAAAATCAGGCTAACCATCAAAAAACTCAGAAGCGAGAACTTTTCCCAAGAACAAACCCTTAAAGATTTAAATCGTGCTGCTATAGTCTGTCTCATAAATTCTTTAACCATTTGTATCCACTTAGGGCCGAATATTTATATGGAAACCTTTTATGGATACTTATTGGATACATATACAAAAAATTTTCTTGCCACCCAAAATTTTTGGTATTTCATTTCGATTGTAATTTATTTTCTATTCGGCGCAATTGCTGGCTCGTTGTATAGTATTTCTGTGATTATTGATGTCGTATGTACTTTTTGTATATTGAAATCGTATCGGTTCGCACTTATTCAATTTGCAAAAAGGTTGATTAGTGTTGCTAAGAGGGGTAATAACACAGCGATTATACCTGAAAATATTCCACAAGCAAATGTTTTGTTTGTGAAGCCTCGATCATAGTCCCCTGCACTTACATGAAATGGGGGTCCATATCTAGACCGCCTCACTCCATGCAGACAATTCTAAAAAATGAAAACTCCATCTCGAACGCTTTGCAAAACAAGGGGTCTTTTTCGAGATCCGCACCAATTCGTATCAACATTGTGAGAAAACTCAGCAGAGCGAGGTGTGAAAAAATAGGCTCGGAAAATTGTTTAAACAGGTAACGAATTTGTTTTTCCTGCCTGTATTGGTATAGATCTCTCGTGCTTTAATAAAATGAGAAAATTTATTCTTATTCCTTATGAAATGTATATAAACTTTCAGCTAAAACAATACTAAAAGATGAACAAGGCGAGGTAGCTCGCTTCGCTTGCGCATTAGTGGTCTAGCCTTGAATCTATTTTATCACTACTCTCGCCCTCTCAATCTCTCACTCGATCTGAACTTTCCATCTAATATTCGCAAAAAATGTTTTGTTTTCGAGGCTGTGAGTATATATGTTACAGGATATTTTGACTCGGTTGTTAGATTACCAGTCTCCGGCAAATCTTTGTGACTTCACCCGGGATCGAACCGAGGACCTTTAACATTGTTGTCAGCATCTCTATCCACTCGGCCGCCTCTACCTAGTGATTCTCACTTCACTTTTGCCGTTATCTATTAGTCTGGTACAACATTAATTTTTATATGTGAATAAAATTTTTCATAAATATATAGAGGTATCTTATATACAAAAATTTTTTTGCACTGGACATGGTTTAGCTATAATGCATGGCATCTTCCCAACAAGCATCCAAATCGTCGAAAAATGCCTCTTTTATACCAGAAGGTTTCTTTTGGCGTCCTGCTCTTAAAATTTGATTAGATTTTTTTGTTAGCTAGCGAACAAAATATTCCTTACCATTATTACCTTTAACCTTATATACCATTTCTTTAAATAAGCATCTTGTCCTGTTCATAAAAACAGTGCATTTTAATATAAAAATTAATGGCATAATAACAGAATAAAGAGGGAAGAAAAGTAGGCTTATTTCCTAAAAGTGATTAGATTACGGATCTTTGACCCATCTCCCACGAGAGAAATGACTTACCCCCCCCCCCACTGGAAGAGGGGAGAGTTCTGGCCCATAACCCTCTAACAAAGGATGTATCCTCCCATGATTGAGATTTTACCTGCCATAAAATAATGTTATGTATAACGTCTATTTCGTAGGGATTCCTTGACAATTTGAACCATTGGTTTAACTTGTAAGTGTGTCCAAATGATATGACTAGGGTTATCAATAGCAAAAATGTTTTAGGTAGCAAAAGTCGTGTGGCTTTAATATTTTCGCCAAGTTGGAATCTTGAGCTCAAGTTATTATAGTGATATTTTATGTAGACTATTTGTTTTTCTTTGTTTACCTAAAAGTGAGTTTCATATGTATGAGCATGGAGCTTAAGCCTATGCCTAAGCCTAGACCTAAGCCTAAGCATAAGCCTACTCCTAAGCCTATGCCTACGTCTACGCCTAAGCATAAGCCTACGCCTAAGGCTAAGACTAAGAGTAAGCCTAGGCCTAAGGCTAAGCCTACGCCTAAGCCTACGCCTATGCCTAAGCTAAATAAGCTGATTTTTATCTATACCTTATACACCGTCAAAAATACAACCAAGAAAACCAACTGGCATAACCCTGTTATCACAATATGCCAGCTAGATTTCAAAGGATTCTGAACAATTTGAACCAACATGCAAGAATAATAAGATCCATTGGAATCTTTGGCTAAAAATTCGCATATATGCCAAATTATTGTGAATCCCATAAAAGTCCACTAAAATTCAACAATTCTTCAATATTTTTTTCCAAAAATTATTACCATTAAAGCAAAAAACTTTTTCAAAATCCATGTGATGTCTTCGTATTCGTACTTGGCAAAATTTAAAGTGGCATAGAGCCTCTCGGTTGCCAAAATGATGCCGCTTATTGTGATGATAGCACAAATAAAAGTTGGGATTATGGAAAATTCTAGGCATTCATTGGAAAAGTTTTTGATCTATAAAGTTAATATACTCGAAAACCCTCTGAGCTGCCAATTGAATCAGGGAAAATGAATTGAAGCGAAAAACCAGGCATCATAAAATTCAAAAAGTCGATTTAATAGCGGCTTATTTTGGGTGCGTTCCTAAGATGAACCGTCGATCAACCGTACGATCCGTACTGATCACTGTCAACCGTACGGTTCCCCGTGGTTACCCGTACGACCCCGTACTGGTGGCCTACGGGGCCACGGAAAGCCGTATAGTTGACCTGCGGTTCACGGTTGACAGTGATCAATACGGATCTGTACGGTTTAACTTAGGAACGCACCCTTTGTATAAGGGTTCGTTCCCTTTGTTTTACCCCTAGGGGGGTCATTTCCAGAAAAAATTTTCACATGGGTGGCCCCCTATTGTGTAGTAGCTCCCAAATTTGAATTCTAACGCCAGACTAGTGTTCCCCCTTGACAAGAACAAGGGGGAACACTAGTCCCCCATGCTACGCAAAATCAGCAGCTAAAACGACTATTTTTTTGAATTTTAAGATGTATGGCTTTTCGCTTCAATACATTCTCCCTGATTCAATTGGAAGCGCAAAAGGTGTTCCGTATAAATTTGAGGTCTACCATCTTACTTGAATTATAGGCTTTTCATAATACCACTCATATAGAACTAGCACAACCCTTCCAAACTGCAAAACATTATTTATCCCCAAAGCCAAAATCACATTAGCCAAAATCTCGCGAAAATTTGCATGAAAAACATTATACTTTTTCAGCAACACCGTCAACAACCCACATAATCCTGCACCAAAAATAGACAAAAGACTGAAACACAAATAAACCACGACGAGCCAAAAATCTTCCAAATTTTGTTGCTCATTTGCAGCCTGTTGCATATTTAGCAGTCAATGCTAGTAATTTCTTAAAGAATAAATAACTTTTTGCTCAGGTATCACTCATGGTTGTCATAACAACGTGCGGCGAAAAACAGGCATATACATTTAAACAAAGCACATGTCTATGATTGTCAAAGTGCCTTTACATCCGTAGATTTTTCTGTTTCTCATTTCGAAAGCCATAAAATCCGAAGATCTTGTTTGATTGCCTATTTTGAAGAGGAAGCCACTTGAGAGAGTGAGAAACAAAGACATGCATAAAAAGCCGAGAAGAATGATTTTTCATAAGGCTGAATAATTAAAATTAATTTGGCATTTAAATTGAAGCATCGCATGTTTATCGCAATGATTTAAACCTGGAAAACGTCTCGAATCCATCTAAAACGAAAAAAATTTCAAAAAAACGAATGTAAACTTGAACCAGTAATGACCCAAACCGAAAAAAAACTTTCGATTCTGGTTCCGGTCTCATCGAAAATTTTTTTGCGATTCCAGTTCCACTCAGCGGCGCAAAAAACATAGAGATTACCAAGACCATTTATTTCATTTTTGTTGGGGGATAGAGATTTTCTGCTCCGATTGATAAGTCTCCGAGCGCCCCAAACGAGATCTCTCCCTTGATCCGATTGCTTCCGGGCGCCTCCGTGTGCTTACGAGTTCTTCCAAGCATCTTCGAGTGCTTCCAAGTGCCTCTGGGTGCTTACGAGCGCCTCTGAGTGTTTTCGAATGCCTCTGAGTTCTTCTGAGTGCTTACGAGTTCTTCCGAGTGCTTACGAGTTCTTCCGAGTGCCTACAAGTGCTTTAAGCGCCCCTGAGTGCTTACGAGTTCTTTCGAATACCTTCGAATGCTTCCGAGTGCCTCTGAGTGCTTGCGAGCGTCTCTGAGTTTTTCTGAATGCTTACGAGTTCTTCCGAGCGCTTCCAAGATCTTCCGAGCGCCTACGAGTACTTTTAAGCACCCCTGAATGCTTCCGAGTACCTCTAAATTTTGTCGTGCTAACGAGCGCCTCAGGGTGCTTCCGAGCGCTTCCAAGCGGATGGGAATCGAACCTGAGTCACATTTTAAAAGCCAAGCGTTTTCGCCACTCGACTATGCGGCTTGTGTCAATAAACAACTTTTATTGATGTTTGCCTGAGTGCAGACTTATTGTTTTCATGTTCATTTCAATGTTTAAACACGTTTGAAAAATGTTGTCGCGCCTTTATTTTGCTCATAACTTTTTTCAATTAGAGTTCAATTAGTGACGTAATGGTAAAGTATGCTTCAAATTTTGCGCTCTTTCATGGCACTAACTAACTTCCCAATTTAGACTAATATATAGTAAATGAAATGTTGATCGAAAAATGGCCATGAAAAGATAAAATCAAATATTTATTAGAAAAAAAAGTTTTTTGTCTTATGACATTGTAAAAAATTACATGAAGGGATGTCAATATACAAATAACAGGTTTACAATCATTTATTTGGCTTGTTACTACGAAAAAATTACACAGTTTTTCACTCGCTGAGTTAGGTAAAATAATCTACAATCTAAGTGAATCTGACGCAAAATTCTGAATCATTTAGAATTTCGTGTCCAGCGTCTAGAGAACCCCTAGGAATGTCGAAAATTTAGTTAAAAATCGACTTTATTGCCAAATATCAACATTTTAAAATAAGGTTGCATTTTTTTGAGACTCGATTTTTTTGAAAAATCTGGATATTGGCACGAAAACATGAACACTCAAAAATACGAACTGGATCGTATTCAGCATACACTCTTTCCTACTACTGAAAATTTTTTTGCCGAAAACTGACTTCTGGAGCTCTATATATTACGTGAGAGGGGTTGTTTATATCCTTTTGGGCTTCTAGTTTTGACAAATTTATAAAATGCTTACTTTTAGATTAAGCTTTTTAAAATACGACAAAAATAAGATGATAAATGAACCAACTTTTGTTGGCATACCAATACGTGTAAGTGTAAACTTAGTGTACGGGCAATTAAAAACTTGAATGCCCTCCAGAGCAGGATTTCGTTTCAATATACAGATTTGAAAAAAGTTTCGAAAATTCCGTTTTCGAAACTTTTTTCAAATTTTTATTTAAAAAAACATTGTCACATTTTTTATAACTCTGCGCGACGAATAAACGACACCAAAATGATCCAATTTGAACATTGTTTTGGGTTATTGGAACGAAAATTCTGATTCATGTTTTCTTTTCACTAATCCAAAACAATGTTGGATAATTTTAGTGCCATTTTATTCGCCTCATAGAGTTATAAAAAATGATGAAACAGTTTTAAAAAATCGACAAATGGAATTTTCTGCAAAAATCTGTATATTGAAACGAAATCCTGCTCTGGCGGGAATTCAAATTTTTAATTAAATTGCCTGCATACTACTTATAAACCTTGTTTTAAAAAGCTTGCCAATCGTTTTAATACACAGATTCCCTGAATTTCAATATCTAGTTTTGTATTGAAACAATTTTAAAAAATTATTAATCCGCGACTCTGTAGCTCTTCAACACAGAGTTTATTTGTTAATTGATGTAAAAATTGTAAAACTCTTTTTAGACTGGTGCTAAGGCAGTCGCTATACTAGGCATAATTTTTACAGTGCTAATATTTATTGCTGCATTTTCTACTGGAATTTTTTGGTTACTCTTATGGATCATTTATTTCTTACCCAATTATGCAATTATTTATGCTGTTATAAAAGACAAATCCTGGGCTTATTTGCCATATTTGATCATGAATGTTAGTTTTGCAATATTTTACATATGTTTCACACGGCTTCCCAAAGTGTGCAAAAATGGGAACATGAAATGCTTTCCTACTTTGCTAATAACATGTTTGCAAATAAAAATTCGAGCTATTACACAATAGTTAGGGGTCCACCCACGTGAAAGAAATTTTTTTGATTTTAGTGTTAATTTAGTTCTTCGGGCCATTATATTTTTACGCCATTAAAATCTTTGGTAAATTAATAAGTTTACAAGTTGTTATACCTTTTATAACCGACAAGCGTGATAATAATGGTAAATGTAAATAATAATTAGATTTTTTTAATACATTTTTGCAGCAGCAGGTTTTATCTTATTTATAATCATGTTAGCCCTTTGTATACTATATGTCTATTCTTATATGGTGATCTACCGAGCTTATACATTTACAAAAGATTTCATTGAGCCTTCAAGGAAAAGTCTTGGGCAAGAACAAATAAACAGTACAACGAGTAAACCCCTATCAATTCAACATCCTGGAGTCATAAATGGGAATACGGTTTGTCCTAGTTACAATGCTTATACCTATCCAGGACAGGGTCAGCCATATCCTCAAAAGATAGATATACCAATTGGATTTGTGAATAGTTATACTGAATGTCTAGAACAAGTAAATATGTTACCGTTTTATGTGAAAATCAGCTTTATCTGATAAAACTAGTTTTATCAGAAAGGCTTAAGCCTAAGCTTAGGCCTAGGCCCAAGTCTTTCAGATAAAACTAGTTTTATCATATAAAACTAATTTTACAAAAATGACCATATGTGAGGGTTTTCTATGCGAGAAATTGTTTGCGCGCATTGAAAAATCTTGAAAATTTCTCTCTAACCATGAAATAACAGAAAATTTGAAAAAAAACGAAAATTTCTGGATTTTTCTTCGATTTCATGGTCAGGGAAGCGTTTTTATGATTTTTCAATGCGCGTAAACGATTTCTCGTATAGAAATCCCCCTCCCCCCAATGGGTCATATTAGAAAATTTTTTTAACAAAAAATTGCTCGAAAATTCGCAAAAGTACGGTTTTTTAGCCAATACATAAAACACTTTTTAGTCACCCAGTTATCAACTACATGATCCAGCTAAAAATTGACCAACTCATCTCGTACCGAATGCTCGAAAAGATATTGTGGCTCCATAAGCAATAAAAAAAATTTAGTATTACTTCGGATTGATGACGCAAATAACAGGGTTATGAAGTCAAAAATTTTTTCAAAATCAAGCATTTTAGGGTATTTTTATGCGAGAAATTGATTGCATTATCGAAGCGTGAAAACGAATACTTTTCGTGAAAATGAGCCTTTTATACTTCATAAGCATGTGATTTTTATGATCTTTTTTCAATTTTTATGGCGCACATCGACAAAGCTTGATAGCTGTTTTTGCCTGATTGCAGTATAAAAGGCTCATTTTCACGAAACGTATTCGTTTTCACGCTTCGGGAATGTGCGCAATTGATTTCTCGCATAAAAATAGTCCTAAAATGTTTGATTTTGAAAAAAATTTCGATTTCAGAACCCTGTCATTTGCGGTCGTTAAAGGACTAGTCCACTTTTGAACAAAAAATTTTAAAATAAAGTTAATGTTGTGGCGATTAACTTTTGCTTTGGAAATAAATTCTAAATCGTTAACCCTTAGGAGATATTTGAGAAAGAAAAAAAACATGATATGGGGCTAAAAATTTATTCTTGAAGGGTATTCCCATGATCTTGGTACCATTTTTCTTCTCTCACCGAGCCCTATCTATTGGTATAGGCCGTGACGGAATTGGACTTAAGGTGACTAGTAGATAGCACAAACAGACACACATAGCACGTTTAATGTTTTAGGATTCTACGATATTCGATCAATCGTGTCAATAAACAACTTTTACTGATGTTTGCTTGAGTGCAGACTTATTATTTTTATTTTCATTTCAATGTTAAAACACGTTTGAAAAATTTTTTCGCGACTTTGTTTTGCCTATAACTTTTTTCGATTAGATTTTCAAGTAGTGCTGGAATGGCAAAAAATGCTCCAAATTTTGTGCTCTCTCACATGGCACCAACCCTTCAAAAGTAGACTGGTACTTTAAGCTCAATACTAAATGAAATGTTGATCGAAGAATGGCCATGAAAAGAAAAATCAGTTTGCTTGATGAAAAGATAGAATCAATTTTTTGTCTTACTACATTGTAAAAAATTACATGAAGGGATACCAATACACAAATAACAGGTTTACAATCATTTATTTGGCTTGCTACTACGAAAAAATTACACATTTTTTCACTCGCCGAGTTAGGTAAAATAATCAACAATCTACTTGATTCTGACGCAAATTCTGAATCATTTAGAATTGATTGGGTTGATTCAAAATTACTCAAACCATACAAAATTTAATATATAAGGCTCTAGAAATCTGTTTTCGACAAAAAAACTTTTTCAGTAGTAGAGAAGAATGTATGATGAATACGAATCCGATGAAATTTTTTGATTTTGACCACTTACGTACCCCTAAGAGGGATACACCCCCAAAAAGGTCTGTTATTTGTAAGCCATTTTTGACCATAACCTCGGTGTCTAGAACAAAAAACAATGACAGATTCGTGTCCAGTGTCTAGAAAACTCATCGGAATGTTGAAAATTTAGTTAAAAATCGACAAATATATAGGCCTCCAGCTTGTATATTTGGCAATAAATTTTAAAATAAGGTTGCATTTTTGAGATTCGATTTTTTTGAAAAATTTGGATATTGGCACGAAACATGAGTTACACTCAAAAATACAGACTGGATCGTATTCAGCATACACTCTTCTCTACTAATGAAAAATTTTTTGTCGAAAACAGATTTCTGGAGCTCTATATACCGGTTGTTTTTTTTTATTGCTCCCACATTTCAAAACTTTGCCAAAAATCGAGTTTAAATCCGTTTCCGTCGCCCGATAGCTCATTCGATAGCCCTAATCACCGGATTTTTTTAGAAAACAAAATTATTGAAATTTATTTTCGATTTTTTAGCCCAAAAAATAGTAAAAATCACGTTTTTTTAATTGCCCCTACATTTCATAAATTCTCATAAAAATCGAAAATAAATTTTATTTCAATAATTTTGTTTTCTAAAAAAATCCGGTGATTAGGGCGATCGAATGAGCTATCGGGAGACGGAAGCGGATTTAAACTCGATTTTTGATGAAGTTTTGAAATGTGAGAGCAATTAAAAAAACAGCCTGAACATTATGTAGAGTTCTTTAATTGCTCCCATATTTTAAAACTTCGCCAAAAATCGAGTTTAAATCCAATTTTGTCGTTCGATAGCTCAATCGATTGCTCTAATCACCGGATTTTGTTAGAAAACGAAATTATTGAAAAAAATTATTTTCGATTTTTTTGCGAATTTTTGAAATGTGGGAGCAATTAAAAAAATCGTGGTTTTCACTATTTTTGAGCTAAAAAATCGAAAATAAATTTTATTTCAATAATTTTGTTTTCTAAAAAAATCCGGCGATTAGGGCTATCAAATGAACCATCGGACGACGGAAACAGATTTAAACTCGATTTTTGGCGCCATTTTGAAATGTGGGAGCAATAAAAAAAAACAACCTGTATTACGTGAGAGGGGTTGTTTTTATCCCTTTGGGCTTCTAGTGTTGACAATTTATAAAATACTTACGTTTTAGATTTAGCTTTTTAAAATACGACAAAAAGAAGATGATGAATGAACCAACTTGTGCTGACATACCAATACGTGTAAGTGTAAATGTAGTATACAGGCAATTAAAAATTTGAATGCCTTCCAGAGTAGGATTCCGTTTCAATATACAGATTTTTGGCGAAAAATTCCATTTTTGACGGGAATTCAAATTGTTAATTAAAATTGCCTGCACACTACTTTTAAACTCTGCTTTGAAAAGCTTGCCAATCGTCTTATTACACAGATTCCCTGAGTTTCAATATTTAACAGTGTTTTTTATTGAAACGATTTTTTTAAATGATAAATCCGTGATTCTATAGCTTTTCAATAACACAGAGTTTATTGTTAATTGACGTAAAAATAGTAAAACTTTTTTTAGACTGGTGTTAAAGCAATCGCTATACTAGGCATAATTTTTACAGTGCTAATAATTATCAATGCATTTACTACTGGAAATTTTTGGTCGCTAATATTTATCATTTTGTTCTTACCCAATTATGCAATTATTTATGCTGTTACAATAGACAAATCCTGGGCTTATTTGCCATATTTGATCCTGAATGTTAGTTTTGCAATATTTACATCTGTTTTCCACGGCTTCCCAAAGTGTGCAAAAAATGGGGACACCAAAAAAAACTTGATAAAATGCTTCCTTACTTTGTTAATAACATATTTAAAAATAAAAATTCGACCTACTACACAATTGGGGGGTCACTCACGTGAAAATTTTGTCTGGAAATGACATCTCTATAGGTAAAAACATCGGGGAATTCGAATTTGACATTTTCGAAGCGAAAAACACTTACCTGATTCAGGGAATGCCTTTGTATTGAAGCAAAAAGTCGAAAAATCGAAATCAAAAGCATTTTTTACGACATTTCTTGACGATTTTAAGTGTTTTTGGGGGTGTTCCCAGTTTTTGCGCATTTTGGGCAGCCGTGTTCATGGAAGCATGCATGAAAAGGAGCGGCAGATCTGACATCTACCCCCACCCGGAAAGTCCCAAAAATGTAGACTTCCGCCCCCTCAAACACAAGACTACTCTCGAAAGCATAAATGGGGCTTGTGAGGGGGGAGACGACGTACCAAAAATCCAAAAAGTGGTGGCAAGGGTTAAAATTTAAAGAAAGTGTTGCCAATTGACTCAGCTCGCCGAGCGCTTCAAAATATGTATATCATGGGATTTTGGGAGTTTTCCCCATGGCTGTGTGGCTAAAACGCTTGGTATTAACTTATAGGGCGCGGGTTCGATCCCGCACCCAAAAGTTATTTTTAAAATTTTTTTGTCAAAATTTATGAAAATTTTTGCATAATGATATCTTTATGCGGAGAACAATATGTCGCTATTATTTTTTCATGAGAACTGTTGAAAAAATTGGAAAATCGAAAAATCTCAGATTTGGAATCTCGAAAAATCTTATTGGCGACATTTTTTTAACATTTTGACCCTTGCGATCAATTTTTTGGACTTTTGGTACGCTGTGGGGGAAGGATATATAGAGTTTAGCATGCTTAATATTTAAAGATAAGGAATGGAAGAAAATTTTCCCACTTTTTGGATATAGAATTTGTATTTTTTGTTCTTTTGATCTTTTGTTGAAAAGTGTTTTTAGTTTTAATTTAGGGCATTGGGTTGATTTTTTGCGCCATAATTATATTTTTTATGTTAATAGATTTACAAATTGGTATATATTATCTTATAATCGGCAAGAGGAATTATAATGGTAAATTTAAATAACAATTAGATGTTTTTATTACATTTTTAGATGCAGCAACAGAATCAACAGGTCTTATCTTATATAGTATAACCATATTAGCCGTTTGTATACTATATATCTATTTTTATGTGGTGATCTATCGAGCTTATAAATTTACAAAAAACTTTCTTGAGTCTTCAAGAAACAGTCCTGGGCAAAAACAAATTAACAGTACAACGAGAAAAACCCAATCAATTCAACATATTGGAGTCATAAATGTGAATACGGTTTATCCGAGTTACAATGCTTATGCCTATCCAGGACAGGGTCAGCCATATCCTCAACAGATAAATATACCAATTGAATCTGTGAATCCTATTTAACAGAATATCTAGAACAGGTAAATATACCAATTGTATCTGTGAATCATATTTAGAGTGTCTAAAAAACCGTACTTTTGATAACTTTAGAGCATTTTTTGCAAAAAAAATTTTTTTAATTTTTTCCATAATGACCCTATGGGGGTTTTCTATGCGAGAAACCGTTTAAGCGCATGAAAAATCTTGACAATTTTTCCCTAACCATCAAATAACAGAAAATTTGAAAAAAAACGAAAATTTCTGAATTTTTCTGCGATTTTATTGTCAGGGAAGGATTTTTATGATTTTTCAATGCGCGCAAACGATTTCTCGCATAGAAAACCCCCATAGGGTCATATTAGAAAAAGCTTTTTACAAAAAATTGCTCGAAATTTCGCAAAAGTACGGTTTTTTAGCCACACTGTACTCAACACATGAAACTTTATTTAGCCACCCTGTTATCAACTACACGATCCAGCTACAAATCATCCAACTCATCACGCACATATTGTGCGTGACCCAAAAAGATATTGTGGCTCCATAAATACGATAAGCAAGCACTTTCGGATTAACAACAGATAATGACAGGGTTATGAAGGCAAATTTTTTTCAAAATCAATAATTTTAGGGATATTTTTATGCGAGAAATCGATTGTGCGCATTCCCGAAATGTAAAAACGAATACTTTTCGTGAAAATGACCCTTTTATGTTTTATAAGCATGTGATTTTTATGATTTTTTCAATTTTTATGGCGCATATCGACAAAGCGTGATAGTTGTTTTTACCTGATTGCAGTATAAAAGGCTCATTTTCACAAAACGTATTCGTTTTCACGCTTCGGGAATGCGCACAGTCGATTTCTCGCATAAAAATACGTCTAAAATGCATGATTTTGAAAAAAATTCCTATTTCAGAACCCCTAGTCAAACGTCAGGAAATAACAAATCATGTTGAATAAAGGAGAAAATAAGATATGTTGTTGGTAGACTTTTAATAAATTAATTTTCTTGTGAATATTACGCAGCTCGGTATAATTCTAGTTTTTACAGTCAATTCTGAATCGTTGTCAAAATAATCGCGTGTGCAGTTGCCGAAGTATGAAATCTGTGTATTACAACGCAAACATGAACGCGAATATAATGACTCAGTGGGCAAAACAGTGTTAGGAAACAAGATGTTTGGTTTTGTTTTTGCGCATTCAATTCATTCATAAAGTTATGAAACACTTGAAATAAGAGTTCAACAAATCTAGGAAACACTTAATTTCTTGAAGTGGATTGCTTTTTGGAGTCGCATAGTGAAGTCACAACAAGTGTTTAATATGCGTGGTTCAAATTTTCTTCCAACTCTCGAAAAACATGTGTAAATTTTGTGCTCCTTCACATGGCACCAACTCTTCAAAATTAGACTGGTGCTTTCAACTAAATGAAATGTTGATCGAAAAATGGTCATGAAAATAAAAAACAGTTTGCTTGATGAAAAGATAAAATCAATTTTTTGTCTTATGGCATTGTAAAAAATTACATGATGGGATACGAATACACAAATAACAGGTTTACAATCATTTATTTGGCTTGCTACAACGAAAAAATTACACATTTTTTCACTCGCCGAGTTAAGTAAAATAATCAACAATCTACTTGATTCTGACGCAAATTCTGAATCATTTAGAATTGATTGGGTTGATTCAAAATTACTCAAGCCATACAAAATTTAATATATAAGGCTCCAGAAATCCGTTTTCGGCAAAAAAATTTTTAGTAGTAGAGAAGGATGTATGATGAATACGAATCCGATGAAATTTTTTTATTTGACTACTTAAAAGTATCCCTAAGAGGGATACACACGCACGAAAACATGAGTTACACTCAAAAATACGGACTTGATCGTATTCAGCATACACTCTTCTCTATTAATGAAAACATTTTTGTCGAAAACGGATTTCTGGAGTCCTATATATTACGTGAGAGGGGTTGTTTATATCCTTTTGGGCTTCTAGTTTTGACAAATTTAAAAATGCTTACTTTTAGATTGAGCTTTTTAAAATACGACAAAAAGAAGATGATAAATGAACCAACTTGTTGTTATTGCATGCCAATACGTGTAAGTGTAAACGTAGTGTACGAGCAATTAAAAATTTGAATGCCCTCCAGAGCAGGATTTCGTTTCAATATACAGATTTTTGGCGGGAAATTCCATTTTCGAAACTTTTTAAAATTTTTATTTAAAAAAACATTCGTCACATTTTTTATAACTCTACGCGACGAATAAACGACACCAAAATTATCCAATTTGAATATTGTTTTGGGTTATTGAAACGAAAATTCTGATTCATGTTTTCTTTTAACTAATCCAAAACAATGTTAGATAATTTTAGTGTCATTTTATTCGTCTCATAGAGTTATAAAAAATGGCGAAACAATTTAAAAAATCAAAAATTGGAATTTTCCGCTAAAAATCTGTATATTGAAACGAAATCCTGCTCTTGCGGGAAGTCAAATGTTTAATTAAAATTGCCTGCACACTAATTGTAAACCGTTTTTTGAAAAGCTTGCCAATCGGCTTAATACACCTATTTCCTGAATTTCAATATCTAACAGTGTTTTTTATTGAAACGATTTTAAAAAAAAGATAAATCCGCGACTCTGTAGCTTTTCAATAACACAGGGTTGGCATGTTAGTTGACATAAAAATTGTAAAACTCTTTTTAGAGTGGTGCTAAGGCAGTTGCTATACTAGGTATAGTTTTTACAGTGCTAATAATTATCCTTGCATTGTGTACTGGAATATTTGAGTTTCTTGGATGTATCATTTTGTTCATACCCAATTATGCAATTATTTATGCTGTTACAAAAGACAAATCCTGGGCTTATTTGCCATATATGATCCTGAATGTTAGTTTTGCAATATTTACATATGTTTCACACGGCTTCCCAAAGTATGCAAAAAATGAGAATACCCAAAAAACGATAAAATGCTTCCTTACTTTGTTAATAACATGTTTACAAATAAAAATTCAAGCTACTACTCAATAGAGGTCCACCCATGTGAAAAATTTTTTTGCGTGCAATTGGTTCCCTGCTTAAAAAATCCCCTAGAGCAAGTTTCTGGCCGCTTTTAAGCGTTTTGGGGGGTATCCCCACTTTTTGTACGTTTTGGGCAGCCGTGTTCATGGAAGCATGCATGAAAAGGAGTGTCAGACCTGACATCCACACTCACCGGAAAGTCCCAAAAATGTAGACTTCCCCCTCCACACACAAGACTACCCTCGAAATGGATGGGGCTTGTGGAGAGGGGGACGGTGTACCAAAATTCCAAAAAAGTGGCAAGGGTCAAAATTTTAAAAAAATGTTGCCATTCGACTCAGCTCGCCGAGCGCTTCAAAACGAGTACTATATCATGGGTTTTCCCATGGCCGAGTGGCTAAAGCGCTTGGCATTAACTTCTAGAGCGGGATCCCAAGAAAGTCATTTTTTAAAATTTTGTTGTCAAAATTCATGAAAATTTTGCATAGTGATATTTTTATTGCGGGGAACAATATGTCGCTATTTTTTTCCATGAAAACTGTTTAAAAAAATTGGAAAAATCGAAAAACTTCAGATTTGAAAATAACCGAAAAATCTTATTGGCGACATTTTTTAAATTTTGACCCTTGTCATCACTTTTTTGGATTTTTGGTACGCCGTAGGGGAAATGTATATAGAGTTTAGCATGCTTAATATTTAAAGATAAGGAGTGGAAGAAAATTCTTCCACCTTTTGGATTTAGAATTTGTATTTTTGGCTCTCTTGACCTTTTGTTGAAACATGTTCTTAGTGTTAATTTAGGGCATTGGGTTGTTTTATGACGCCAAAATGATCCTTGTTATATTAAAAAATTTATCAATTGGTATGCGTTTTATAAGCGACTATGCTTATTATGGTAAATTTAAATAATAATTAGATTTTATTAGATTTTTAGATGATTTTATCTTATATGCAATAAACCGTTCTATCTTATCTAATATAATCGCATTAGCCGTTTGTATACTATATGTCTATTTTTATGTGGTGATCTGCCGAGCTTATAAATTTACAAAAAATGTTGTTGAGCCTTCAAGAAAAAGTCTTGGGCAAGAACAAATTAACAATACAACGAGTACAACCCAATCAATTCAACATCCTGGAGTCATAAATGGGAATACGGTTTATCCTAGTTACAATGCTTATGCCTATCCAGGACAGGGTCATCCATATCCTCAACAGATAGATATACCAATTGGATTTGTAAATAGTTATACAGAATTTCTAGAACAGGTAAATATGTTACCGTTTTATCTGGAAGGCTTAAGCTTAGGCTTAAGCTTAAGTTTAAGCCTAAGCCCAAGCCTAGGCTTAGACTTAAGCTTAGGCTTATGCCTATGCCTAGACTAGAAAAAGTTTTTTACCAAAAAATTGTTCGAAAATTCGCAAAAGTACGATTTTTTAGCGACCTTGTACTCGACTACATGAAACTTTTTTTTAGCCACCCTGTTATCAACTACACGATCCAGCTACAAATCAATCAACTCATCCCGCACCGAATGCTCGAGAAGATATTGTGGCTCCATAAGCAATAAACAAAATTCGGTACTACTTCGGATTAACGACCTCAAACGAGAGGGTTATGAAGTCGAAAATTTTTATGCGTTTTATAAATTATGCATTTGAGGGGTATTTTATGCGAGAAATCGATTGCACGCATTCCCGAAGCTTGAAAACGAAAACTTTTCGTGAAATTGAGCCTTTTATACTTTATAAGCATGTGATTTTTATGATTTTTTTCAATTGTTATGGCGCGCATCGACAAAGCGTGACAGCTGTTTTTGCCTGATTGCAGTATAAAAGGCTCATTTTCACGAAAAGTATTCGTTTTCAAGCTTCGGGAGTGCGTACAATCGATTTCTCGCATAAAATACCCCTAAAATGCATGATTTTGAAAAAATTCCGATTTGTCATTTGCGGTCATTAAAAGACCAGTCCACTTTTGAAAAAATTTTAAAATAAAGTTCATGTTGTGGCAATCAACTTTTGGATAATTTTGGTATCATTTTATTCGTCTCAATGAGTTATAAAACTTTACTACACTATTCATTTTATGAAAATTTAAAGATCTTTGTAAAAATGGATTTTTAAAAATATTTCGTTTCAATAAACAGATCTTGAATCAGCATCAGTCTCTTCGCTTCAACACACAAATACATTAAATACACAAACCCCCGAGTAGGCGCAAACGTCGGGAAATAACAAATCATATTGAATAAAGGAGTAAATAAGATACGTTGTTGGCAAACTTTTAATTAACCAATTTTACGTCTGAATATTACGCAGCTCGGTATAATTCTAGTTTTTACAATCAATTCTGAATCGTTGTCAAAATAATCGATTGTGCAGTTGCCGAAGTATGAAATCTGTGTATTACAACGAAAACATGAACGCGTATATAATGAGGGCAAAACAGTGTTAGGAAACAAGATATTTGGTTTTGTTTTTGCGCATTCAATTCGTTCATAAAGTTATGAAACACTTGAAATAAGAGTTCAACAAATTTAGGAAACACTTAATTTCTTGAAGTGAATTGCTTTTTGGAGTCGCATAGTGAAGTCACAACAAGCGTACAATATGCGTGGTTCCAAATTTTCTTCCAACTCTCGATAACATATGTATTGGGACCTAATATCTATATTCCACACGGGTTGACGACACTTGCACATGAAACATTACGTACCCACATTTGCGCATTTAACAGTTACGCACGCACATTTGCGCATGTACATTTGCATATGCACTTAAAAAATTGCGCAAATGTGATCCGATTGCTTGTGAGTTCGTTCGAGCACCTCCAAGTGCTTCCGAGTGCCTCTGAATGCTTACGAGCGCCTCTCAGTGCTTACGAGCGCTTCTGAGTTCTTCCGAGCGCCTCGAGTGCTTTCAAGCGTCCCTGAGCGCTTACGAGTTCTCCTGAATACTATTGAGTTCTTCCGAGTACCTCTGAGTTCTTCCGAGCACCTACGAGTGCTTTCAATCGCTTCCGAGTGCTTCCAAGTGCTTTGGAGCCTTCGAGTGCTTACGACTTCTTCCGAGCGCCTCAGAGTGCTTCCTTGTGCTTCCGAGCGCTTCCATGCAGATGGGAATTGAATCTGAGGGCACATTTTAAGAGCCAAGCGTTTTCGCCACTCGGTCATGCAGGCTCCTTATTTGTTAACATCAAAATGCAATGATGAGCCTTCCATTTAACATGATATGGGGCTAAACAATTATTCTTGAAGGGTATTCCCATGATCTTGGTGTCATTTTCTTCTCTCATCGAGCCCTATCGATTGGTATAGGCCGTGACGGAATTGGACTTAAGGTGACTAGTAGATAGCACAAACAGACACACATAGCGCGTTTAATGTTTTAGATTCTATGATATTCGATCAATCGTGTCAATAAACAACTTTTATTGATGTTTGCCTAAGTGCAAGCTTATTATTTTTTTCATTTCAATGTTTAAACATGTTTGAAAAATTTTTTCGCGACTTATTTTGCATCATAATTTTGTCTCCATTAGATTTTCAAGTAGTGCCGGAATGGCAAAAAATGCTCCAAATTTTGTGCTCTTTCACATGGCACCAACTTCACAAGTAGACTGGTGCTTTCAACTCAATAATAAATGAAATGTGATCGAAAAATGCCATGAAAATAAAAAAACAGTTTGCCTGATGAAAAGATAAAATCAATTTTTTGTCTTATGACATTGTAAAAAATTACATGAAGGGATACCAATACATAAATAACAGGTTTACAATCATTTATGTATTTGTTACAACGAAAAAATTACACATTTGTTCACTCGCTGAGTTAGGTAAAATAATCAACAATCTAAGTGATTTTGAAAACTTTTAGATTTAGCTTTTCAAAATACGACAAAAAGAAGATGATGAATGAACCAACTTGTGCTGACATACCAATACGTGTAAGTATAAACGTAATGTACTGGCAATTAAAAATTTGAATGCCATCCAGAGCAGGATTTCGCTTCAATACACAGATTATTGGTGGAAAATTCCATTTTCGAAACCTTTTTCAAATTTTTATTTAAAAAAACATTTGTCATATTTTTTATAACTCTACGACACGAATAAACGACACCAAAATTATCCAATTTAAATATTGTTTTGGGTTATTGAAACGAAAGTTTTGATTTTTGTTTTCTTTTCACTAACTAGAAACAATGTTGGATAATTTTAGTGCCATTTTATTCGCCTCATAGAGTTATAAAAAAATGAAGAGTTTTTTATGTGAAAATTTTAAAAAATCGAAAAATTGTATTTTTTGCCAACAATCTGTATTGAAACGAAATCCTGCTATGACAGGAATTCAAATTTTTAATTAAAACACTGTTTTGAAAAGCTTGTCAATCGTCTTATTACACAGATTCCCTGAATTTTAATATCCAACAGTGTTTTTTATTGAAACGATTTTTTTTTAATGATAAATCCATGATTCTATAGCTTTTCAATAACAAATGGCTTACTTGTTAATTGGCATAAAAATTGTAAAACTCTTTTTAGACTGGTGTTAAAGCAGTCGCTATACTAGGTACAGTTTTTACAGTGCTAACAATTATCACTGCATTTTCTATTGGAAATTTTTGGTTTCTTGTATGTATCATTTTGTTCTTACCCAATTATGCTACTATTTATGCTGTTACAAAAGACAAATCCTGGGCTTATTTGCCATATTTGATCCTGAACGTTAGTTTTTGCAAAATCATATTTACATATGTTTCACACGGCTTCCCAAAGTGTGCAAAAATTGGGAACACCCAAAAAAACTTGATAAAACGCTTCTAAAAATGCTTCTTCTTGGGGTTTCCTCATTGTCGAGTGGCTAAAGCTCTTGGCATTAACTTATAGGGCGTAGGTTCGATCCCGCGCTCAAAAGCCATTTTTTAAAATTTTGTTGTCAAAATTCATGAAAATTTTTGCATAGTGCGGGGAACAATATGTCGCTATTATTTCCCCATGAAAACTGTTGAAAAAATTGGAAAATCGAAAAATCTCAGATGTGGAGAAATCGAAAAATCTTATTGGCGACATTTTTTTAAATTTTGACCCTTGCCATCACTTTTTTGGATGTTTGGTACGCCGTGGGGGAGGGAGGGTATATAGAGTTTAGCATGCTTAATATTTAAGGATAAGGAATGGAAGAAAATTTCTCCACTTTTTGGATATAGAATTTGTATTTTTGGCTCTTTGGACCCTTTGTTGAAACATAATTTTAGTGTTAATTTAGGGCATTGGGTTGTTTTTTTACGCAACAACTATCTTTGTTATATTAATAAGTTTACCAGTTGGTATATATTTTCTTATAACCGATATGAGGAATAATAATGGTAAATTTAAATAATAATTATATGTTTCTATTACATTTTTAGATGCAGCGGCAGAATTATTAGTTTTTATCTTATTTAGTATAACCATATTAGTCGTCTTTATATTTTATATCTATTTTTATGTGGTGATCTACCGAGCTTATAAATTTACAAAAAATGTTGTTGGGCCTTCAAGAAACAGTCTTGGGCAAGAACAAATGAACAGTACGACGAGTAAAACCCTACCAATTCAACATCCTGGATTCATAAATGGGTATATGTTTGATCCTAGTTACAATGCTTATGCCTATCCAGGAAAGGATCATCTGTATCCTCAAAAGATAGATATACCAATTGGATGCGTGAATAGTTATACAGAGTGCCTAGAACAGGTAAAATGTGTTACCATTTTATTTGAAAATCAGTTTTATCTGATAAAACTAGATTTATCTGAAAGGCTTAAGCTTAGACCTAGGCTTGGGCTTAAGCCTAAGCCTAACAGTAAACATTTCGAACTTGATTTCTTCGATTTCGCCCAAACATACGCCAATTTTTTACCCATAGTGGGAGTACTAAAAAGCCGCAAAAAATTTTTCCCACGGACATTCCTATGAGGAGATAGAGCTCAAAGTGTGGTTTTTGGGGTTAAAATTAGGGTTCAAAGACACCATCATAACTTTTTGTGATTAAAATATTTTTTGCTAAATCTTTTTGCATTTATTAGACGGTGAAAAGACGCAAATTATGGTATATTAACTTTGGCCTTAGACCTTTATCNCTAAGGCCAAAGTTAATATACCTTAATTTGTGTCTTTTCACCCTCTAATAAATGCAAAAAGATTTAGCGAAAAATATTCTAACCATAAAAAGTTATGATGGTATCTTTGAACCCTAATTTTGACCCCAAAAACCACATTTTGAGCTCTATCTCCTCATAGGAATGTCCGTGGGAAAAATTTTTGCAGCTTTTTAGTACTCCCACTATGGGTAAAAAATTGGCGTATGTTTGGGCGAAATCGAAGAAATCAAGTTCGAAATGTTTACTGTAAGCCCAAGCCTAAGTCTAGGATTTGGGGTTTCGGATTTTTTTCATTATCAGGGAAGCATTTACATGATTTTTCAATGTGCGCACACGATTTCTCGCATAGAAAACCCCCATAGGATCATATTAGAAAAAGTTTTTAACAAAAAATTGCTCGAAAATTGGCAAAAGCACGTCTTTCTAGTCACTATATGAAACTTTTTTTAGCCACCCTGTTATCAACTACACGATCCAGCTACAAATCATCCAACTCATCCCGCACCGAGTGCCCGAAAAGATATTGTATCTTCATAAGAAATAAACAAAATTCGGTACTACTTCGGATTAACAACCACAAATGACAGGGTTTTAAGGTCGGAAATTTTTTTCAAATTCATACATTTTAGAGGTATTTTTATATGAGAAATCGATTGCGCGCATTCCCAAAACGTGAAAACGAAAGTTTTCGTGAAAATGAGCCTTTTACACTTCATAAGCATGTGATTTTTATGATTTTTTTCAATTTTTATGCCGCGCATCGATAAGCGTGATAGCTGTTTTTGCTATATTGCAGTATAAAAGGCTCATTTTCACAAAACGTATTCGTTTTCACGCTTCAGGAATGCGCGCAATTGATTTCTCGCATAAAAATACCCCTATGCATGATTTTGAAACAAATTCTAATTTCAGAACCCTGTAATTTGCGGTCGTTAATCCGAAGTAGTACCCAAAATTCTATGTAAAAAATTTTAATATACAGGGTGGCGCACAAAAAATCGGACACTTTAAAAAGATTTCTGATGCCTGAAAAAAGCAGGCATTTAAAAATGCCTGATGCCTAAAAAAATGCCTGATGTCTTTCATCATCCGGTTGGCACAGACCATAAAGAAGAAATTTGGGCAACTTCCTCTTGCACCAAGGGTGATTCCTTTTTTCCCTTGCTAGAAAATGCCATATGTAGAGTTATCATTTTATGCCAAT
>OZJO01005676.1:0-10695 GCA_900406225.1 Acrobeloides nanus | reverse complement strand
CCGACAAAGGGTTTTTTTTCAATTTTTTAAAATTTTAACTTTAACTATTTTTTACTTTTTTTACAAACAAATGTCTAGACTTGAGTTTAAAAGCTCAATGCCCAAAAGCACATCAAATTTATTATCATGAGGTGTGACACACTGACTAATGGCTTTAAAGTCCATAAATCTACATTTTAGTTGATCTCTGGTCGATTGGGTGTGTTTTTGCAGAACTGGTTACCGGACATATTTTGTGCAAGAGTAAAGATCGCTATGACCAATATATTCAAATCATCAAAATTTTTGGCACTCCTACGGATGATTTTATTATGAGGCTCGATGACGTGGTTAGAAAACATGTGAATAGTTTACCGAAAATGGAGCCAACTCCGTGGGTGCACCTTTTTCCGGATTTTGATTTTCCGAAGAGTGATAAGAAATTTTGTATTGGTAAGAATAAGGATGTTTTATGGATCAATTTTCATTACTACTGAAAAAAACCGCATTAAAAAAGTCTTTTCCTAGAAAGATATATGCAAGGGGGAACATATATTATGAAAACACCTAATATTTTAAAAATAGGAATCATAGTTCTGACAAAGCATAGTTCTCTCGGTAAGCCGCCGGACTGTCCGATCTTGCAAGTTAGGCAACAAGTAACCCTATATGGGGTTTTTCAATGCGAGAAATCGGTGCGCGCATTGCCGAACCTTGAAAACGCTTCCCTGATCTTGATTCAGAGAAGAGACAAGTGTATTGAAGCTAATTCAGGATCAGGGAAGCATCTTCAAGGTTCGACAATGCGCGCAATCGATTTCTCGAATAGAGAAACCCCCAAAGGGTTATTATGGTGAAAATGAAAAAACTTGAAAATTTTTGAAAAAATCGCAAAATTTTCATTTTTTTAATCACTCTGTAGTAGGATAATTTTTAGCCAAAAACGGTCGTGACTTGCTATCCAAAATGTTGATAATTGATCCTGAAAAACGAATATCTTCTGAACAGGCTTTAAAACATTCTTATGTCTCATGGAAAGGCTCCAAAAACAGCGATTTTCGTCATTCTCCTACTATACCATCTCTAAAGTGTATAGATAATATGAAATTAAGTTCCGATGAATGGAAACGTGAGATTTTATAGCATTTTTTAAATTTATTTTTTATAGGGGTTTTATTTGACAAAGTCAACAATACAAAATGGACAATTCAAATGCCTAATAAAATATACAAAATAGATTTTAAACTTGGATACACACTTGGATATTGAACAGACATTAAAGGACCAGTCTACTTTTGGGGAAACGATGTTATGTGATAGAGCACAAAATTTCGAGCATTTTTTGCTTTTATGGCACTACTTGAAAATCTACCGGTAAAAAGTTATGGTCGAAACAAAATTGTAATTTTTGAATTCAAATGAGTTTGAACATTGAAGAGAATAGCCGGCATTCAGACATCAATCAAATTATTTATTGAAACGATTTAATAAAACATAAAATTCAAAATCCTTGAACATTTAAAAGAAAATAAATACAGCATTTTTTATAACTCGACGAGGCGGATAAAATGACACTAAAATTATCGAATTTGAACAATGTTTTGGGTTATTGAAACGAAAACTCTGATTCAGAATTTTCGTTTCAATAACTCAAAGTATTTTTCAAATTCAATAATTTTGGCGTCATTTTATTCGTCTCGTCGAGTTATAAAAAATGCTGTATTTATTTTCTTTTAAATGTTCAAGGATTTTGAATTTTATGTTTTATTAAATCGTTTCAATAAATAATCTGATTGATGCCTGAATTCCGGCTCTTCGCTTCAATGTTCAAACTCATTTGAATTCAAAAACTACAATTTTGTTTCGATCATAACTTTTTACGGTTAGATTTTCAAGTAGTGCCGTAAAAGCAAAAAATGCTCGAAATTTTGTGCTCTATCACATGACATCATTTCCCCAAAAGTAGTCTGTCCTTTAAAGATCTTTGAGTCATTATAAATGACGAATTTTGTTTGTTTGTGTATGCACAATATGTATTGAATTTATTTTTGACTCATTTTTATGGCTTACTTTGTGCCTTGTGAATATCTTATCAAAGATCAAGCGTACACCCAAAATCACACGATCATAAAAAAATATCCTTGTCTCATGGAAAGAACAAAGCCTGACTCAGTGTCATCACAATTTATAGATACAATAAAAATTATCAGGAATGCATGCCAAGCACGCAGACAAGCAAATAAAAGTGAGACATTTCTTTCTAAGAAAGGAAAGTGGATAGATAACAAAAAAATCGGTACTGGTCGGCATTAACGGCCCCAAAGGGCAGGGATTTTTTCGAAAAAAATTTTTTCTAATTTTTTTCTAAAAATGACGTTTTTACGGGTAATTTTAAGCGGGGAATCCGAAAAACGCATTTCCGAAGCCTGAAAACGCTTCCTTCATCCTGATTCAGGGAATTAAGGTGTGTATTGAAGCGAAAATTGTTGAAAATTCGGTTTCTTTCGGGAAAACCGACTTTTCATAGATTTTTATAAGCGGGAAATTCGAAAAACGCGTTCCCGAAGCATTTTTTTGTTCCTTTTATATTTTTGATTTTATATTGGTTCATTTTATAGATCCCAAATGAACAGGACTAGGGAGATTAACCCGTCCTCTAGCTTGATGAAGGGTTAAATTCTTATCCTAACGGTCCTCTTTAGGGCCACAGGGAGTGACGATTGCCCCTCCTAGTGGTGCTCCTGGAGACTCCCCTACCATTCGTTGGTTATGGGGTAAGCCGAACACAACCACATTTTATCCTATGCAGAAACCGAATTTTCAACAATTTTCGCTTCAATACACACCTTAATTCCCTGAATCAGGGTAAAGGAAGCGTTTTCAGGCTTCGGAAATGTGTTTTTCGGATTCCCCGCTTAAAATTACCCCTAAAAACGTCATTTTTAGAAAAAAAATGAGAAAAAATTTTTTTCGAAAAAAATCCCTGTCCTTTGGAGCCGTTAATGCCGACCAGTACCAAAAAATCCTATGTAATGTTTAAAAAAAATTTCAAATTCGGAGCTGGGAATATTTCTTGAATAATAAACGTTTCCATTTTTTCTCGGCTAGTATTTGTCTCAAAGTTTTTGTGCCACCTTTGTGCAAGAATTTTTTGTATGAAATTCCAGCCTAAAAATTTTTGATAGATTAATTGGGGAAAAGAATTTTTCAAGGGAAGTAGAAAGGATTACCCCATTTTAGATAAATTTCCGACAGACTTCCTCCTTCTGGGGAGGGGCAGTGAGGCACTATGGGGGGGGGGGATCCGTAGAGTCCATGTGTGATGTTTGTCACGCTTGTACAAATTTTTATCTATTGCGAAAAAGTTTGGACGAGCATTTATATTATTATTTTTATACGCATGAACGAACTTTTGATGCCCAAAAGTTTGAGAAATGAGTAAGGGCCTCCACTAATTTGTCTCAACGTCGAGATGCGACGAGACGCGTCGAGACGGAATATCTTTTTGTGGTTGAGAAATTTTAACATGGTGCCGTTTGCAAAAATGTCGAGCTAGATGAGAGCTACATTTTTTGAAGTGACACCATGTCAAAATTCTTCATCCATAAAAAAATATTCCGTCTTGAAGCGTCTCGCCTAGTCTCGACGTCGAGACGAATTAGTGGAGGCCCTAATAGAGCAAGTGTTGTTGAAAGTTGTAATTCAATGTGTCCTTTTTTATAATAAATAAATGTTGTTTTATTGAATAGAAAACGTAAAAGTCCGAGTCCACCGTATTCGGTAAGCCTCAACGCTTACAGTAAGGATTATGCTCTTTTACACATGGAACTACCCCCAAATCAGAGAAATGAATATTTCACCCATTGGTGTGCTTATGTAACGTGTTGTTAAGCTAATAACTTACAAAATCATTGCTAAAAACTGATCTGTTCCGTCCATTCGTTTCAAGAAAATGCTTTATCTTCAAAGAATCAGCCTTTAGCGAATCCGTCTTTCCAAATATCGAGACAAATGATAGACAAATTACGAGCAAGAAAACCAACCACTTCATCATGTTTGCTTCAATCACAATGATGGAGAAAGTGAGTCGAATGTCAAACAGCCGTTAGGGTTTAAGTTTGATTTTTACGGAATTCTGGAATTCTAATCTCATTGTGACCTTTTAAATCCAGTTGTTCCGGAGTTTATGATCAAGGAATTCTTTTATGGGTTAGAATTGTTAGAAAATTTGTATTTTGAAATATTGAAAAATTGAGTCAAATCGTGCCAATCAAAAATATTGTATAGATAATTACAAAAAAAGATATTTATTTTAAAAAATATTAAATTTGATAATGAGGTATATTAATTCAACCTTGCCGTACATCATTTCTGATAGTTTCTAAGTCAAATTTTACGCTAAAATTCATTTTTGTTAAAGGGGGTAAAGTTTGCAGCAGCAATTGTTTTGGAATTTTTGCAAAAATGACTTTTCTAGGGATAATTTTATCGATTGCGCGCATTCCTGAATCTTGAAAATTCTTCCCTGATTCAGGGAAATAAGAGTGTATATTGAAACGAAAATGTGAAAATCTTAGATTTTTCTTCTAAAATCATCGTTCTAGAAGTTATTTTATGCGAGAAATCGATTCCGCGTATTCCTGAAGCGTCTAAATGCATCCTTGACCATCGTTCTTGAAAAATTATGTTTCTACCACAACGTGCGCGGAATCGATTTCTCGCATAAGATAACCCCTAAAACGATGATTTTCAGAAGAAAAATCCAAAATTTTCATATTCTTGCTTCAATACACACTCTTATTTCCCTGAATCAGGGTTAGGGAAGCCTTTTCAAGCTTCGGGAATGCACGCAATCGATTTTTCGTATAAAATTACCTCTAGAAAAGATTTTTGCAACAATTTTAAAAAATTTTTTGGAGATGCTGCTGCAACGTTTACCCCTTTTAAAATTTGACTAAAATTTTTAAACATACCTTAATTGAACAGATATGCCAGATTGCACAATTCTAGAATTTTTTTCATTTTTAGTGGTAATCACTAAAGATACCTATGCTGTAATAAGTAAAGAGCCTTGTGTATTTGTGACAAATCTCCAATAATCGTTACGCTAGTCTCATGTTCGTTATCCGACTGATCGATATCTATTCGAGCATTTGATTCGGAACGTATCCGATTTATACTAGTGCCACCTTTGCCCACAATTAGTCCGCCTAGCTTGCTTGGAATGGTGACCTATAAAGATAAATCATAAGGAACACTCCCAACTTGATGCCCTCAAATTTTGTCGAAATCGGGCTCAAAATGTTCCTCATACTGTCAACTCTCGATTTAGTAACACCCCAGGGAGGGGTCACTAATCGAATCAGAGGGAAGGTGTCACTAAATCGAGTTTGACTATATTTATACTTTTGTAATGCATCCCTGCGTGGTCGTGTTGGTGGGAAAATTCTCGGAAGGAGTCACTAAATCGAATTAGAGGGAGTTTGAAGAACATTTTGAGCCCAGAACTTCAGGTTATGAGTCCTTGTCAGAAAACCAAAAACTTGCTTACTTTTGCTGTATGTTTCGACTCGTTTCCACTAACTGATTTCCTATTGACTATTGAAATATGACTTTTGGAGAAATCATCACTTGTTGAAGGAAAATTTGTACAAGAATTTCTCGATGTTCCATTTATTATTTCATGATCCCCGATTAAAAATCCACCATATTTGAGGGCAAGTTTCGAATCATAATTTATAGCATCATATGGTTTTTGTACTCCTTTGATAGGATTCTGAAAAAGTTTATTTGTTCCTTTGTGGGGGAGGGCCGATTGAGGCGAGTTATCGGGAAGTGCCCCCATCCACTCCCTAGCCGACCCTTTTGCCTACGCCACTCGGAGGGGGCACAGAGCCTGAGGACCACCTAAAAAATAGTTGGTACTACTATGGATTAGCAACCCCAATTAATGTGATTTTTTTCAAAAAAAAATTTTTAGCTTTTTTCTTTGGAAATGACCTCTCTATGGGTAACTTTATGCGGAAAATCGATTGCGCGCATTGACAAAACATAAAAATGAGTTTTTTCGAGAAATTCTTGCAAATCAGGCAAACACAAAAAATTAATTCACACCCTCTTTAGAGAGCTATCTTCGTGTTTTCATGCTACTCTCCATGATTCTCGGATGGTTTCCAATAATTCAGGTTTGAATCTCGTAACTGGAGTTTATTCATCTTCTTTGGTTTTTCCAAGTAGTATAGCTTCGATTGGTAGATTTGCTTCTCTATCATGAAATAAGAAGTAAGGTGTATCCTTATGAGTTTCATGACATGAGGTGTTGTACATGAAAGTAGCATATTTAAGTACAATGTCCCATCTTGGGTTGCTTCTATTATCTCTCTATTTTTAACAAGAATCATATGCTTATGAAGTATATACGGCTCATTTTCCGAAAAAAACTCATTTCATGTTTTGTCAATGCGCGCAATCAATTTCCCACATAATTTACCCCTAGAGAAGTCATTTCTAAAAAAAGCTAAGAAATTTTTTTGAAAAAGATCACGTTAAGTGGGGTTCGCTAACTCTTAGTAGTACCAAACATCTTTGTGTTTTAGCTCTATCTTTGATACTACCTCGTTCAAAAAATCTGCTAGAAATTTAATTGCCAACGGCATATTATTTTTTGAAGTAGTTACAAGAACGATTCTATCCGTCGAATTTGGGCAACAATCCTTATAAACTTTTAATTTAGCATTCATTTTGTTCTTCAGCATAAAGATATTTTCTCCACTATGACCAATAATCGCTCCAGCATGAGATTGATGCACTAATATTTTAGTTTCAATTTCATCTTCTTCTTTAGAATCCTAAATCGGCATTCATGATTAAAAAGAAACGACGATTGGTGTTTTTGGCTTTTCGATTTCTTGGGAGGGGTGGAAGAGGAGAAGCGTACGGGGTTGGGAACAGTGTCGTTTCTGTTACTGTTATGTTATGGAATAGTTTCAAATTGTTAATGTTATGTTTTTTTGAAAATTTTTTGTCAAGTCAAGCAGGAAAATTTTCAAAATTTTTGTAGTGATTTTTCAATTTTTTGTCTTGCTTCATCTTTTTTGATGAATTTTTTAAAGTAAAGGAAATTGACAATTTGATATTGTCAAGTCAATTCAAGTCAAAAAATTTTGAAAAAAATTCATCAATTCAAGTATAGTCAAGTTGAAAAAAGTGCCGGCCAATTCCAACCCTACTGGGATCATTACCTCGGATAGCCTTACAAGCATATCTCGAATACAAGCTTCCAAATTACGCAAATTGACCAAAACCATTAATACTCTAAATTATTTTAAACAATAGCTTATAAATAAATAATGAGATAGTAAAGCCCATTTCAATCTATAGTCGGAAAAACTTTCCTAAGAGTTAGTAAGGAGTGATCTCGTCCGATCTGGTAAGTTAAGCAACGTTGGCCCGCAGGTTCAATTCCGCTAGGGACCAATTCTTTTTGCTTTTGTTTTTGGATAAAGCAAAAATAATTGGCTCTATGTGAGATCAAACCCGAGGGCCCAACGTTGCTTAACTTGCCAGATCGGACGAGATCACTCCTTATTAACTTTTAAGAAAGTTTTCCCGATTAGGGGTTGAGATGGGCTTTATCAGTATCATAGGTCGGCAAGGGGAGGGGAGTCTCCCCCTGACCGACGCACGCATAGACCCAAAATTGAGAGAAGGACTGCCGCATAGACCCAAAATTAAGGGGGGACTACCGCCGAACATGAAGTGGTCCATAAAAATTGGGTGTCGGCTAAAAAAAAGGTCGTTTTTTTTAAATCTTAGACGAATTTAATGAGGAGTTGGAGGGGGGACCACCGCATCGGAGGTCCCCTCCCCCCCCCCACCTTGCCGACCTATGATCAGTATGATATTTAACGCGAGAATACTCTTTCAAATTCCAGGTATATTTTGTTAATTTAAGCTATCTGAGCAACATTCAAAAAATTTTTTCGAAAAAAAGTTGTCTAACCATGGAAATACCAGCTTTTTTTCACAGGCAAAATCAAATCGATTCAAGTGGGATTCGAACCCGAGACCCTTAAACTTGAATCTTGAAGCATTCCCACTGAGCCAAGTTCACGATAAAAATCGAATTTTTAGATTTTGCTTATAATTTAACATGAATTTTTTCTTTTTATAAATAACAACTTTTTTTGAATGTTGCTCAGACTAGCTTAAAATAACAGAATATAACGAAAATTTGAAGGAGTATTCCCATGTTAAAAGATTGTCAAAAAATCTTTTTAAACTAAACAGCTGAAGTTACCGTTCTGGTGAGCTATCAGGTATGAAGAAAGTTGCTTCATGCTAAAGTTTAACTTGTTTTATTTCAACTCTATATGTTTGCATCATCCTTACCATTTCTCTCAACATTTTTATATAATCACCTCCTCTTCCAATCACAGCACCAGCTGCTTTCGTAGAAATTAATAGCCTTAATTCGAACTTTTTTTGAGGCTCACTCCGACATCTTTTAATAGAGGCATCATTTAGGTCATCTGTTTCACATCGCTTCATCGTAGCTAAAAAGCGTAGCTAAAAATAAAGAAATATCCCGGAATTTTGTTATATAAGAGCTAAACACTTTTAGGATATAAAAAATAAGAGATCATTGTGTTATAAACCGAAAAATTAGGTGTATGCAGTCAGTGCGTCCACAGTGATATATACGGGGTGCGTCAAAAGTTCGTGTGCACTTTGTATTTCGCCATATCTTGATTATTTTTTTTAGTTTCTAGCGCTGATTTTTTATACTTTGGGAGATTTTTTTCACTTGGGGAATACGATCCATTTTTCAATTAAGACCTAAGGGGTACCCCAAATTTGTTTGTTATAAAATTTCAAGTGTATACGAACTTTTGACGCACCCTGTAGATGATTAATAGCTCAATTAAATAGAAGAATTCTAATTCACCAAGAAAAACGACATACGAAAAAATCGGCTCAGACCTGTTCATCATTGTTGATCTGTAGCAAGAGTGGAAAGAAAATGTCGAAAAAGATTATTAGGGTGAACAGGGTGAATATAAGGAGGACCAATGGTGTCCAGGGACCTTCCCTCATTTCTGGAAATTGCAAAATTTTCAACTTGGATTACCAAGGAGTTTTTCCGAGTTTGAAATTTTTTTTAATGCCTATTTTTCCAATAAAAAAGTGTTATTTTTCATATAAAAAAGTCATAAAATTTTTCTAATTTTGCCTCACAAACCCGAAAATTAAAATCAGGCAATTTGGAGCATTTTTAAAAAATTGAATTTTTGATTCAGGAGAAGGGGTTGCCTATATAATTTGTAACTCTTAAAATATATTTAAATATGTCTGGTCTCAAAAATACTCCCAACCGTGCATATATTACGAAAGAAAAGTCTAATGAATGCATCAGTCATAAAATGGACATCGGTCAGTTGACCCCTTGATCATGATAAAAATTGGGTCATCCAAACGATAAATTCCTTTCATTCCCATGAAAAATATCAATTTTTGATCGTGTGAAGAATCCTTTTTGTAATGGTTCAAATATACTGATATAAAAGGAAAAAGTATTAAAGTTTTTAATTAGAACAGAAAAAAATCTAGTCCATTTTGCCGATATTTTGCTGATTCGCCCGAAAAATGATGTTGCAGATCTTTCTAGACATGCTCATCTTATGACAAGAACTTGTTTTTTCGGACAGCATAAATTATAAAGGCAACAATTTTGATATTTTAGTAAATTTCACAGAAAAATGCGAAAATTTTTGCAACGAAACGTCGCTTGAACTTTTGACATTTAGTAATAAAAGCTTATACACTACCACTGAACGGGGGGTAGACACTCTCAACCTACGGACCATTCAACCTGAACAACTCAACCCACGGACAACTCAACCCAGGATAATTCAACCCATACAACTCAAACAAACAATCTATAGGACTTTTCTTAGCCTTAGACCTTAGATTAGGCCTTAGGCATAGGCCTTAGACATAGGCCTTAGGCTTTGGCCTTAGGCTTAGGCCTAGGATTTAGGCCCAAACAACTCAATCCACTCTTTAGGTTGAGTTGTCTGGGTTGAGTGGTCCGTGGGTTGAGTGGCCCTGGAGCCCCACTGAACTATTAGGTTGTTCAATAAGTATTGCATCCTACATTTCATCATCTGGAAGTCTCCAGAAATCCATTTTCGATAAAAAAATTTTGTCAATATTATGCAAAAATGCATGTACCTCTATGAGAGGTATACCCCAAAAAGGCCTTTTCTTTGTAAGCCATTTTTGACTACTCCCGAGGTTAAGAGAAAAAATAACGGCGGATTCATGTCAGCGCCTAGAAAAACCCTATGAAGGTCGAAAATGTCGTCAAAAATTGACTTCTATAGTCAAATATCAACATTTTAAAATAATGTTTCATCTTTGAAAACTCGATTTTTTGAAAAATTTTGGTAGCTATTGTGGATCAAGGGGGTCACCCCAGGGTCAAAAATCAAAAAAAAATTTTCTAAATGTAAAAGAAAGACATATTTAGGGGTAATTTTATGCGAAAAATCGATTGCGCGCATTCCCGAAGCGTGAAAACCTTTGTTTGACCCTTAAAAATTGAAAAATATGTATTTTTATAGAATATGTACATGTGTTTTTAGCAAGTTTTTCATAGTTGGATAATCCAAAAACTATTTATACCTATATAAACAGGTCATTACAAAACATATT
>OZJO01005674.1:0-14038 GCA_900406225.1 Acrobeloides nanus | reverse complement strand
AAACAATCTGATTGATGCCTGAGTGCCGGCTCTTCGCTTCAATGTTCAAACTCATTTGAATTCAAAAATTACAATTTCGTTTCAATCATAACTGTTTACCGTTAGATTTTCAAGTAGTGCCGGAAAAGCAAAAAATGCTCCAAATTTTGTGCTCTATCACATGACATCGTTTCCCCAAAAGTATACTGGTCCTTTAAGTGCAAAAAATATTTATCCAGCATAATTTAGCTATTTGGCAGCTATCCAAAGATTTTATACCGTCTTTTTAAAAGCTTTGGAGCCATCTCTATACAAGAATGGTGGCAATGTTCTCATGGTAGCAATAGAAAATGAATATGGTGGAAATATGGGGCACAATCATGTATGTGATCACAACTACACTTATTTTTTGCGAGATCTGTTCTGGAGTGTTCTCGGAAATGATGTGGTTTTGTATACGAGTAAATTTATTGTTTTCGTTAAAATGCTGAAGGTGAATTTGTTTAGCTGACAGCGCAGATAACCCAGCAGCAATTCAATGTGGACATGTCAATGGAACATTTACCACTGTTGACTTTGCTACTGACAATTTAGATTACCAGACTTTAGTCAACCACTTTAAGTTACAACAATCATTTAATCCGGATAACGGTGGTAAGTACAGTGATCTTGTCGAAAGCGAATCCCAAAAACTCCTCATAGGATCAACAATTGGAAAAACCGAAAATTTGGCCAAAAATTGGAAAAATCGATAATTTATTCAAAAATTTAAAAAAATCGAAAATTTGATCAAAAACTAGAAATTCTAGGCCCCGGAGTTGATTCCGAGTACTATGATGGATGGATAGTCGACTGGGGTGGTTCATACTACAGTATATTTCATCAAACTCAACGTGTCATAAATGACTTTACGCGCATGTATTCACTTAATGCATCGTGGAGTATTTACATGTTTCATGGCGGGACGAACTTTGGCTTCCAGAACGAGTGGAATGTAAGCTAACTTTCTTACAAAGAGAATTGCTACAGTAGCGGCCAAAAGTATTGCCCCAAAGGTCTAATTTGCGGAAAAATGATTTTTATACTATTATCAAAAGAGACCGGACAAAAACTGGTTTTTTAATATGTGTATTCTATCGGAAAAAACCGCGTCAGATTTCAAAATTTACACTTTATTCAACCTTATTGCCATATACCCCCTTTTTTGAGGGTCAAAAGTATTGCCCCAAATTTTATTTTCGATTTTGTCGTCGTTGTTTTCTTGAAATTTTTCATACAAACTATTTAGAATATAGTTTTTGGGTCCTTTGGGTACGAAAAAAATAAAAATTTGGATCACGACTTTATTTAAGGTCTTTTCGCTCTAGCTTTAGCCTTAGTCTTAGTCTTAGCTTTAGCCCTAGCCTTGGCTTTAGCCTTAGCCCTAGCTTATGCCTTAGCCCTAGCTTATACCTTAGCCCTAGCCTTGGCTTTAGCCCTAGCCTTAGCTTTTGCAGAATCAGATTCGTCGCGATTTGGAAAATTTTTTAAATAAATTTTCTCGGTAATTTTTGAAATTGGGCAAAAGTTTTCGGATCCGACCGAGACTCGAACCCGGACCTCCTGGCCGGGTTCGATAAATTTTCTCTTTTGGTAAGTAAAAAAAATTAGTTTTCCCAAAAATTAGACCTTTGGGGTAATACTTTTAACCACTATTTTAGGTTATCACTTCATACGATTATGCTGCTCCAATATCCGAGAATGGTGATGTCACCCCATTGTACGTTGCCATCCGAAACATGATTCAAAACTTTACCGATTGGGACACGCCACCACAAGCTATCCCCCAAAATAACACGTACGTTTTTTTGGCATGACAAACCTTAGTGCACGTCTCTAGTTAGTTGAGTAGAGTTGGTCGAGAGCCTCGACAAGTACGGTAGAGAGGAGAGAAAATTTTTGGGTGGGCCGAATCTTATTTTTCCAATTTTTGACCAAATTTCAATTTTTCTAATTTTTGACCTAACTTTCGGGTTTATCAATTTTTCGAATCTTTGACAAATTTTTATTTTTAGAATTTTTAACAAAATTTTAGATTTTTCTAATTTTAAAGTAATAACAACAGAAATCCGAAAAAAATTGCCAAATCTCCAAAAAACGCGGCATAGTGGCAAAATGCAAATAAAAGTGGTTTTTGCCACTAAAAACTGGCAATGCAGTATCACTATATGGAGGAGGAGGGCACTCCCTATATAAAGGCTTAAAACCATCGGGTGTCCTCCCCCTCTAGCCGACCCCTTTCTTACGATCCTGATCGACACAAAATGATATTTTTCAGCAAAGTCAACTATGGAACTGTAGCTCTGCAACGTGTTGGAACTAACCTCATTTCAACATTAACTCAAATCTTAGAAAGTTGCACAACTTCTACTTATCCAATGACTTTCGAGCAGATCAATCATGGTTACGGTTTTGTTCTATACACGACAACGTTACAAAAATCCGGAAAAACTTTATCAATTCCTGGCATTCGAGACTATGGCTATGTCTTTTTGAATAACGTGTATCAAGTATGTAGGGTCGCTGGTTTCTAGAGATTTTTTAGGGAATGATAAACCGCCAAGTTTTCAACGTATTAAACCAACAGCTTTCAATAAATTTGACTAATGCAAATGCGGGAGACGTGCTACGAATTGTGGTCGAAAACGGAGGAAGACAAGCCTATTGGACTATAAATGATCGCAAAGTAATGCTTATTTATTAAAGAGCAAGTGTTTGTTTGTCTGCTTGCTTATCTGTCCGATTTTCGCATCTTGGCGTTCACTCGCGCCACGAAGAGATGCTTTCTAGGAGTAAAATTAGCCCAGAAATCGATTATGCACATTTTCAGAGCGTAAAAGCCATTCCCTGTCCCGAAAAAGGCCATCAAAGTTTATAATGGGAAGTTTTAATGGCCAAGTGGATATGCACTAGATTTTAACCCTTAAGAACGTGGGTTCGATTCCGGCCCGGATCAAAAAATTTTTATATTTTCTCTAAAATTTTTGTACCCTTCAAAAATTTGCTCAAAAAGTGTTTGTGCACATTTTCAAAGCGTAAAAACCACCCCTGAATGGCCGTTGGACTAAGTAGGTGGCCAAAACTGCGAAAGTGATTTTCTAAAGATACAACACTGTTTCTGGAGGTTTTGAGGTGCGAGAAATCGATTGCGCAAATTCCTGAGGCTTGAAAACCCAAATCCCTAACAACTCCCAAATCCCTAATCAGGGAGTTTATTCATTGGATTCTGACAGCACATAAAAAAGTACACGACAATTGCTTATGTCCACTATGGAGGCATTACGACATTCATTTTATACTCCAACAGCTATACGCCTTCAACACAGTACCTGAAATTCTCTCAACGGGAACAAAAATCTATGAAATTAAAATTATCGTGCGGAAAACCAAAAATTACCCTATAATTAAACTTCGTGACAGCTACAACTTGATGGCAACGAAACTGGAAAAACTTCCAGACATATTTTGGCTCTCCGTTCACGACAAAGTGTATTTTCCGCATTTATTCAATAGCAAACCCAACTATCAACGCCAGCTAGAGCATCTTCCCCCAATCGAAGACTATGTACCCGACTCCATGATGCCAGAAAAATACAAAACGTTTATGAAATGGTATCCCACCAACTACCCGACAAGTTTGCTCCTTAACACAAAGATTGAAGATTATTGTGGAAATGATACTAAAATTCTACTACATGCACTCGTGACACTCCACAATTTGTTTCTAAAAATTGCCGATAATATGAACATTTTGGAAGATTCAACCACCCTGTGTAAAGGGCTACAATTGAAAAACAAGTGGAGTTGAATTTTCAACGGGGGAATCGACCCTTCGAGCGGTCTTGGGCCGCGATGTATGCACGAGACTAGACTTCGGCTGGTCGATGCTCGCGTGTCTCATGCATTATCTCGACTTAAAGGCCCTAATTCATGTGAGCACCAACTGATTTTGCAAGTAGTTCATACACGTCGATCGAAGATTGACAATAATGAAAAGTGACTAAAATTGCTTTAGGGGCTGTTTAATGCCACCCTTGATGGGAACATCCTCCAAAATTGGATTCAATGTGGTGTCAATTTAACTGAAGCTTCGGTCAACTCCTTATCTGGCAAATTTCTCTCACAAGAAGAAAACTTTGAAATAGCAGCAGCCGCTTCACAACCGGGAGTATTTGTCGGTCAATTTAGCGCTTCCCAGCTTGCAGACACCTTTTTCAACTCTACCGGTCTAGGTAAAGGCCAGCTTTTCGTCAATGGTTTTAACCTAGGAAGATATTGGCCGAGCATGGGTCCTCAGGTAAAATTTTGTGGTCGAAAATTTCCAGACATTTTTAGATCACTCTTTACGTACCAAAACCTATTATACAACCGACGAATACAGTTTTGTTGATCGAATTGGTGGGAATGAATCAGAATTCTGTCAATTTTGTCGATCATCCTATTTATTCGAGATAATTTTGTAAATATCGAAATCATTGTTAATAAAGATCAAAAGTTGGTCGGAAAGAAAAGATGAAATAATGCACATATGTTCATGTGGGGGGGGGGGTATATTTTTTCGACGGAGGTGGAGTACTCTTGTCCAAAAGAGGGGTATAGGCAGGAGTGCCATTTCGGACTGATTTTTCAGAAAATGCTGATTTTGAGGTGCCATATCTGAGAAATAAAAAATCGCTGATTGATCAGAAAAGTATTGATTTTTACGCGCTGGCAACATTTGATTAAAAATGACATAAAAATTGTCGAAAAATTTGAACACAAAATCCCCAAATTTGACATTTTAATCCAAAAATTAGTCATTTTCTGATCATTTTCAGCATATAAATAAGCATTTTTGAAAAAATTTTCGCCTGCAGTGCTGGTTTTTGCGTTAACTCAAAGATTTCAACAAAATTTTCGCCTAAAATCGAAAATTTCTGACAAGGGACACTCACGAGGTGTAAGTCCCAGTTTTTTATAATTTTCACGTGAAAAGATAGTAGAGGCCAATATAAGGTAATCATAAAAAAAATTAGGTGCCAATGGGCCTTCTATGACCATATAATAAAAATCGAAAAAATAATTAAAAAATGCAAAAAATTGCAAAAAAATTTTGAGCTAAGGGGGACTCGAACCCTCCACGTAATCTCCAATTGCCTGCAACAAAACACTACACTATAGCAACTTATTTTAATTAGCTTAAAATTTGTATGTGATCTAATGATATTTTTGTGTTTTAAAACGAAAGTTTGCATTTTTTAAAACGAGATATGAGGCATACAAAAAACGCAATTTTTCATTGATCGAGATGAAGCCGATGAAAAACATAAAAGTGCCAATGATATGAAATTCATACTTGATTATGTAGAAAATCAACAATATGATATCAAAAAATGAAAAAAAATGCAAACTTTCGTTTTAAAACACAAAAATATCATTAGATCACATACAAATTTTAAGATAATTAAAATAAGTTGCTATAGTGTAGTGGTTTTGTTGCAGGCAATTGGAGATTACGTGGAGGGTTCGAGTTCCCTTGGCTCAAAATTTTTTTGCATTTTTTCAATATAAAATTTTCGGGAACCAAGGTTCCTAATGGTTCCCCTACCTTATGTTTTTGCTCCAAATTTTTGAAATTAAAATATTCAAATGTTTCCTTATTACGATTTTTCACAAAAAATTTTTAACAAAATTTTTCATTTTCTGAGCATTTTTAGCTTAAGAGGCAATGTCTCGAAATATCGAAGATGGGCCTTAAGGGGGTGGGAGTACGCCAAAAAGTGTCGCCACAAATTTGAAGCCTATATTATTTTTAAGTACCTAGTGAGTGATTAACAAAAACATAAAGATTAGGTCCTGTGCCTTTATACTTGTGGAGAAATCGAGGGTCATGTTTGGCAACAATCGGCATCCGGACTATTCTAGTATTTCTATCATAACGTTTTTTCTACTGAAGCGTTTTCTAGTTCAAAAATCATCGAAAACAATCGATTCGACCAAAAATTCGTATAGATCTGGATTCTCCAGACATTAATCTACAATTTTATATCAAAACCCGAAAAAGGGTTCTGGACGCTTTTTCGCGGACGGTACCCCTGAAGATCCTGGCGGTCCCTGCTTTTGGGCACCTCTTCTTCAAGGAGAGAGAGATCAACGTTTTCTTTAAAACAGTAAACAAAAAAGCTTATTTTTGTCAAGTGTTTATTAAATTCAATTTAAGCTCATACACAAGACGACCATCCAATATAAATCTATTTATCGTTACCACCCAAAAATGAAGAATGTTCTTCTCGAAATCGCGTTTTTTGCCTTTTTATTGGTCTATGATATGATGGCTTAGTTTTTGTTGATTTCTTTGATGATTCCTCCAAATATTGCTGCATCTTTTTTGTGGTTTTTTGATGATGATTTTTGGCAAACATTTATCAAATTTCTTCTTCAATCAAACATTGCTGCATGTTTTTTGTGAGTTAGATTTCGTTTTGCCTCTTGCAGTATTCAGCAACCCGCCGAATGGCTATTGCTCAAGAAACATTCCAACAATCCAACAAATGATACCTGATAAGGTTAGGGACCGAAAAATCGGCATTTTTATGCTATTGACGTAATAATATTGATATTGACAACTATTATTGATTAAATTTGTGTTTACCCTTCAATAGTATTGAGTCCAAACTATTGGCAACTATTTAATTGTGTCAATAGTATTAAGTCAGAACTATTTTAATAGTATTGTGTCAAAAGTATTGAGAACGCATTTTATTTTACATTAGTCCTAATTTTCTTATCTATAAACACGGAGGGGGAAAGTGTGAAAAAAATGGCGACAGAACGAATGAATGACAGTTTTCGTTTCAATAACAGAAAAAGTATTGTTGTGGAAAAAATTGATTTTCTTGACAAAGACATTAGCAATATAATTCTTTTTTAAGCATCATCTACGATCGAGAGCTACAATTTTGTGCAAAATTTAGCCGTCGAGCATGTGTCGTTTATTTTAACAACATGCTTGAATTTTTGAACCATTCGAAATTTCAAAAGGGTGTGTAGCTCGAAGTCTTTGTCCGATTTTCATGGTCGACCTGTGGCCCGGGAAAATAGCATTATTATGTGTTGTAATATAGCAGCAGTGAACGCACAAGAGCCTAATTCTTTTTTTGTCCGAATTTTTGGAATTCTACACTACAAAATTGTGGAGAAAATGTGGTTAACCCATCAAAGTAGCCTTAAAAATGGCTAAAATACAAAAAAGCTAAAAAATGGCCAAAAAATTTTTTGCGAATTTTTTAAAAATTCGTTCATTTTTGGAGTTTCCATAGCCGATTCTTAAAGAAAATGTGGTTAACGANACGACCTCAAATAGTGTACAAAATAACCGAGATACAAAAAAAATCGAGTTTTTCTAATGGAAATTCTCCTAATCGATGGGGGGGGGGGCGCTAAATCGAGGTTTGACTGTACAAAGAACTTTTTTTTGACGAATCGTCAAAAAAGTACTTTGTATCTGGCTTTTCTGTCGAACTTATCAAAGAGCAAAAACTTAGTGAAATGATCTTTTGCTGATTGGTCAATTGACCGGTAAAAAATGCAAGCCTAACTGTGCCACGTTAATTTACTTCTTTCCAGTCTTGCTACCGGCGTTTTGCAAAGTAAAAGCTTGGAGAACTTCTTTTTAAAACAAACTTTTCGAGAAAACCGAGCTTTAGGTGTCACAAAAATTTTGTAAGGGTACTTATTTTGATAATAAATTTTATCCATTTTTAGAAAGATTCATTCAAAATCTCTTTTACCAAAGTTGTAGAGCTTGATTTCTTCTACAATTTTCTTAAAGGTTACTTTTGATGAAAATCGATAGAAAAACGAGAAAATCGCACGAAAAAATAATAACCCTTAAAAAATTTTGTGACACGTTTTGTGACACAAAACTCTGTTTTCTTTAAAAAAAGGTGTTTTAAAGAGCTTTCCCTGTGCCATTTCTTTAAATGTTTACTTTTTCTGAAATATATTGCTAAACTTTTACTGTGGTTTTGTATTGTTTTTGTGGTTGTGAAATTCAGACAAATAAAGTTAAAAAAAGTTTTGGATTGATATTTTTATCGGGTTTGCACCCGCGGTTACTTCTCTATTTTTAGGCCATTTAGTCAAGTAACACGAGAATTCAGAGGCTTGGCAACGTTTACTCCACGGGACCGATCGCGAAGATCTGGCGGAATTCTGTTGCGCTTTTGGGTGAAATAAAAGGTTAGTGCCTTGCAGTTAGCGCCCAGGAAGATAGACTAAAGTTATAAATTTTACACGTGTTATTGAAACGAAAACTTTTATTCATTTGTTCTGTCGCCATTTTTTTCATACTTTCCCCCTCCGTGATAAAAAACAAAGTAGAATGATACAGGGTGTCCCAAAAAAAAACCGGCTTTTTACCCTTTTTTGGGCAAATTTTTCGAAAAAAATTTTTTTCTCAAATTTTTTTTAAAATGACCTTTATGGGGGTAATTTTATGCGAGAAATTGATTCTGCGCATCCCCGAATCTTGAAAATGCTTCCCTGACCCTGATTCAGGGAAATGAGTATTTTGTATTGAAGCGAAAATCAAACATTTAAGGATTTTTATGAGAAAACCGTCGATTCTTAGGTTTTTCTAGGCGGGGGAATTGATTGCGCGCACTTCCGAATCTTGAAAATGCTTCCATGATCCTGATTCAGGGAAATGAGTGTTTGTATTGAATGCGCGGAATCGATTTCTCGCATAAAATTGCCCCCATAAAGGTCATTTAAAAAAAAATTTGAGAAAAAAATTTTTTTCGAAAAATTTGCCCAAAAAGGGGCAAAAAGCCGGTTTTTTGGGACACCCTGTAAGCTTTTCTAATTTGTTCTCCATCTATATGAGTGCTCTTCGTGTGCTTTTGTATGATATCAAGTCATTCTTTATCAAGCACCTTTACTATTATTAGATTCACATTACAGTTAAAAAAATATAAAAGCGGAGAAATTCGGCTAAAATAATAAGATTTCGGTTATTTCAATTCAATTCTTGGCGCTTTTTCCTACAAAATGGTGAAAAACTTTTGGTTTTTATCTATTTTCTTAGTGCTTTTCATCGTCAAAAATTCCTATTCTGGAAGCTTTCAAGTCGATTATCCTAACAAGCAATTTCTTAAAGATGGGAAGCCATTTCGGTACATCTCCGGAGAGATCCATTATTTTCGCATTCATCCTGAACTCTGGTTTGATCGGCTACAAAGGATTCGAGCGGTCGGATTAAATGCTATACAAGTTTATGTTCCATGGAACATGCACGAACCCTTTCCTGGAGTGTAATTCTTAGAGATGTTACTTTGCCAGTTTTTAATAGCAAAAGTCACTTTTTTGAATTTTTCGTAGTCATTTAAAATAAAATTTTAAAAAATTGAAATTTGATCAACAATTGCAAAATTCTTAAAATTGGTCAAAATTAGAAAAAAAACGAAAATTTGTTTTTTGGTACAAATTTGGCCACTTTTCCAAAAACGGCATGTAACGTCTTCGTTAATTTTTCTCAAATTTAAGTATCAATGAGAAAAATTTTTTAGCTATGATTTTTCCAATGGCTTAAACTTCACACGATTCTTCTCTATCGCTCAAACCCTTGGACTAAACGTCGTTCTTCGTGCAGGTCCTTTTATAGATGCAGAGCATGAAAACGGCGGGCTCCCTTGGTGGCTACTAAACTATGAAAATATAGACCTAAGAACGTCTGATCCTAAGTAATCTTTTTTCAATGCTATATTTGGCGATTCGTAGGGCTTATAAAAATAATGGCCATAATTTAATATAAAATTATTTAAAAACTTAAAAATGCAAGACAGCTAAATGGTGCAAAAAGAGATCAAATCCATTAATTTCGAGTACTGTTTTCATCAAATGTGTAAATTAAGTCGGAAATAATTTTTAAGCATACAAATGTGTTAGCGCAAAAAGTAATTTTAAGCACAAAAAAATTTTGAGCGCAAAAAGATACTTTTAAGCTCAAATAAATATTTATCCCACATAATTTAGCTATTTGGCAGCTATCCAAAGATTTTATACCGTCTTTTTAAAAGCTTTGGAGCCATCTCTATACAAGAATGGTGGCAATGTTCTCATGGTAGCCATAGAAAATGAGTACGGTGGAAATATGGAAATCAATCATGTATGTGATCACAACTACACTTATTTTTTGCGAGATCTGTTCTGGAGTATTCTCGGAAATGATGTGGTTTTGTATACGAGTAAATTGATTGTTTTCGTTAAAATGCTGAAGGTGAATTTGTTTAGCTGACAGCGCAGATAGCCCACCAGCAATTCAATGTGGACATGTCAATGGAACATTTACCACTGTTGACTTTGATACTGACAATTTAGATTACCAGACTATAGTCAACCACTTCAAGTTACAACAATCATTTAATCCGGATAACGGTGGTAAGTACAAGGGGTTTTCAGCTTCAGATAGTGATCTTGCCGAAGACGAATCCCAAAAACTCTCCATAGGATCAACAATTGGAAAAACCAAAAATTTGGCCAAAAATTGGAAAAATCGATAATTTAGTCAAAAATTTTTAAAAAATCGAAAATTTGATCAAAAGCTAGAAAATTTGAATAGGAATTTTTTTAAATTTATTATTTTTTATCGAAAACCCTTTAAAAAATTTGCCACTCAAATGCCACTTTTCTTGGGTTTTGTTACTTTTCCAAGAATGGCTTGCAACATCCTTGTGTGTTTTCTATCAATTTTCTCATCCAGAAAGCCTCCAAATGAGCTGATTTTGTGGATACTGCCGTTTTTGATGACGCTGAATCCAAATCAGAAGCAATTTTTCGGAGTTGACGTCTGCATGACCACTATCTGATACTTCTACAGAGTGCGGAAAAAGTATGCGGAGAATCGAATGCGCGCATTCCCGAATTTTGAAAACGCTTCCTTGATCCTGATTCAGGGAAGGAATCGGTGTATTGAAGAAAATCAAAAATTTTCGGATTTTTATGAGAAAATTTATTCTTAGGTTTTTCTAGACGGGGAATCGATTGCGCGCAAATTTTTTGTACCTCATATATCATCAAAAAAATTCTAGGCCCCGGAGTTGATTCCGAGTACTATGATGGATGGATAGTCAACTGGGGTAGTTCATACTACAGTATATTTCATCAAATTCAACGTGTCATAAACGACTTTACGGGCATGTATTCGCTTAATGCATCGTGGAGTGTTTACATGTTTCATGGCGGGACGAATTTTGGCTTTCAGAACGCGTGGAATGTAAGCTAACTTTCTTACAAAAAGAATTGCTATAGTAGCGGCCAAAAGTATTGCCCCAAAGGTCTAATTTGCGAGAAAACTAATTTTTTTACTATTATCAAAAGAGACCAGACAAAAACTGGTTTTTTAATATGTGTATTATATCTGAAAAAACCGCTCAGATTTCAAAATTTACACTTGATTCAACCTTATTGCCATATACCCCCTTTTTTCGAGGGTCAAAAGTATTGCCCCAAATTTTATTTTCGACTTTGTCGTCGTTGTTTTCTTGAAATTTTTCATACAAACTATTTAGAATATAGTTTTTGGGTTCTTTGGGTACGAAAAAAATAAAAGTTTGGATCACCGACTTCATTTAAGGCCTCTTCGCCCTAGCCTTAGCCCTAGCCTTAGTCTTAGCTTTAGCCCTATCCTTGGCTTTAGCCCTAGCCTTAGCCTGAATCAGATTCGTCGCGATTTGGAAAATTTTTTAAATAAATTTTCTCGGTAATTTTTGAAATTGAGCAAAAGTTTTCGGATCCGACCGGGACTCGAACCCGGACCTCCTGGCCGGGTTCGATAAATTTTCTCTTTTGATAAGTAAAAAAAATAGTTTTCCCGAAAATTAGACCTTTGGGGCAATACTTTTAGCCACTACTTTAGGTTATCACTTCATACGATTATGCTGCTCCAATATCCGAGAATGGTGATGTCACCCCATTGTACGTTGCCATCCGAAACATGATTCAAAACTTTACCGATTGGGACACACCACCACAAGCTATCCCCCAAAATAACACGTACGTTTTTTGTCATGACAAACCTTAGTGCACGTCTCTAGTTAGTTGAGTAGAGTTGGTCGAGAGCCTCGACAAGTACGGTAGGAAGGGGAAAAAATTTCTGGGTGGGCCGAATCTTATTTTTCCAATTTTTGAATCGTTTTCGAATCATGACAAATTTTTATTTTTAGAATTCTTAACAAAATTCTCGATTATTCGATTTTTTTACAAATTTTCCAATTTCGACCAATTTTAAATTCTTGACCAAATTTTTAGCCTTACCAATTTTGATCTATTTTTCGCTTTTTTTGACAAATTTTATTTTTAGAATTTTTTTATAAAATTTTCGATTTTTTCTAATTTTAACTTTAACGGTAATAACAACAGAAAATCCGAAAAAAATTGGCAAATTTCCTTTAGCCGACCCCTTTCTTATGATCCTGATCGACACAATATGACATTTTCAGCAAAGTCAACTATGGAACTGTAGCTTTGCAACGTGTTGGAACTAACCTCATTTCAACATTAACTCAAATCCTAGAAAGTTGCACAACTTCTACTTATCCAATGACTTTCGAGCAGATCAATCATGGTTACGGTTTTGTTCTATACACGACAACGTTGCAAAAATCCGGAAAAACTTTATCAATTCCTGGCATTCGAGACTATGGCTATGTCTTTTTGAATAACGTGTATCAAGTATGTTGGGTCACCGATTTCTAGAGATTTTTTAGGGGATGATAAACCGCGAAGTTTCCAGCGAATTACACCAAAATGTTTCAATAAATTTGACTAATGCGAATTCGGGAGACGTGCTACGAATTGTGGTAGAAAACGGAGGAAGAATGGCTTGGTGGACTATCAATGATCGCAAAGTAATCCTTATATACCGATTTTTATGAGAAAATCCGTCGATTATTAGGTTTTTCTAAGCGGAGAATCGATTGCGAACATTGCTGCATCATGAAAATAGTCCCCAAGAAAATGTCCGAATCAGACAGAGGACAAAGCAATTTAAATTAGCATAAAATCATTTACTAAAATGACAATAACTTTTTTCTTAAAATTCATAGACAATCAGCAACAAATAATGATTATTATTACAAGAACAACACACATTACAAAAATTTCGGCTGGTCGATGCTCGCGTGTCTCATGCTTTATCTCGATTTAAAAGCCCTACTTCATGCGAGCACCATCTGATTTTGCAAGTAGTTCATACACGATGAACTACTTGCAATGTAGTCGATATACCTTTGAGCGCAACGGCGATCGGTCTTCCGGTAATACGTCAAAAATTTGTAAATTTGGTCGAAAACTAGAAAAAATCGAAAATTTGGTGAAAAAATATAAATAATCGAAGATTGATAATAATGAAAAGTGACTAAAATTGCTTTAGGGGCTGTTTAATGCCACCCTTGATGGGAACATCCTCCAAAATTGGATTCTATGTGGTGTTAATTTAACTGAAGCTTCGGTCAACTCCTTATCTGGCAAATTTCTCTCACAAGAAGAAAACTTTGAAACAGCAGCAGCCGCTTCACAACCGGGAGTGTTTGTCGGTCAATTTAGCGCTTCCCAGCTTGCAGACACCTTTTTCAACTCTACCGGTCTAGGTAAAGGCCAGCTTTTCGTCAATGGTTTTAACCTAGGAAGATATTGGCCGAGCATGGGTCCTCAGGTAAAATTTTGTGATCGAAAATTTCCAGACATTTTTAGATCACTCTTTACGTACCAAAACCTATTATACAACCGACGAATACAGTTTTGTTGATCGAATTGGTGGGAATGAATCAGAATTCTGTCAATTTCGTCGATCATCCTATTTATTCGAGTTAATTTTGTAAATATCGAAATCATTGTTAACACGTCCAGATCCACGTCAAATTTTTGTTTGAAATAAAAATTCGTATAAAAATAAGTAGTTCTGTAAAAAAAAATAGTCGAAAAAGTCCTTTTTTGACCCATCCTTGGCTATTTCAAAGTTGTAAGTTCCCAGATTTTGAGT
>OZJO01005671.1:0-25703 GCA_900406225.1 Acrobeloides nanus | reverse complement strand
GGTGGAAAATGTCGAAATTTCGACGAAAGAAGTCAAATAAAAGTGTTTTTGGAGGCCCCTTAATTTCAAAGAAAACGCTATTTTTGGCATTTTTTGGTATAAAAACCCGAATTTTACCCCTAAATCGAACTAGGGAACTCTAATTTTGATGTTTTCGTAACTACTAGGGCCTATAGAATCAGTTACAATCGTTTTTAAAAAAAACTGGGAGTATCACCTGGTGAATGTCCCTTGTTAGCCGAGGACTTTTGCCCCTCCCCCCGTAATTGTGATACAAATCTATCAACTATTGAAAAATATTGAAACGTTTGGATTTTTTAACCCTATGGAATCTTATACAGGGAAAGTGTAATGTCTGTCTATACGGACTAATTTTTCAAGGTCGATCAGTGATGTATCTAGAAATTTTTTTATGAGAGGGGATCCTACTCGGAATTTTTTTCAAAAATTTGCCTTGGTCTCCCCCCACAGCGGCTCTAGAATTTTTCACATCGATTTTATCCACTTTCTCATGGTCAAAATCAAAAAATCCTTCATATTCGTGTTCCCCATCAGGGCTGTCGCGGAACAGGTCCAACGATCGGAACAGAAACACGAAATAGCAAAAATGGCATGAACTTGTCGGAACCGGAACAATATTTTCAAATTTTAATGAAATTTTCATCAAATTTTTTTAACAACATTCGGTACTACTAAACATTAACAACCGTAAGTGACGTAGGCATTTTTTCGAAAAAAAATATTAAAAAAATTTTTTTTAACAAGTGACCCTTTAGGGGTAATTTTATGCGGGGAATCGATTGCGCGCATTCCCGAACCTTGAAAACGCATCCTTGATCCAGATTCAGGGAAGGAATCGGTGTATTGAAGCAAAAATCGAAAAATTTTCGATTTTCGCTTCAATACACCGATTCTTTTCCTGAATCAGGATCAAGGAAGCGTTTTCAAGGTTCGGGAATGCGTGCAATCGATTCCCCGCATAAATTTACCCCTAAAGGGTCACTTGTTAAAAAAATTTTTTAAATATTTTTTTTTCGAAAAAATGCCCACGTCACTTACGGTTGTTAATGTTTAGTAGTACCCAACATTCATTTGTATTTAAAAAATCAAAGCATGATAAAAGAGAACAACAAATTTTACAAATAAAAAAACAGCTAATATTTAGTAACGGTGCGCCTTCGCCGACCCCAAGAGACTGTAGGAAGAGTTCAAGGAGGACCTCGCTGAAGACTTCATCCCTGCAGCGTGACGCAACGGAACGCCGATCGATGACGCCATCCGCAAGGTCTATACATCATCGCGAGGGCGCTGGACACAGAATCGCCAGAAGGCCGCAAGTTCGACTATTGGACGTTCAAAATGGAGCCAGTGGACTGCTTCGAAGACGAAGAAGACATCACCAATCCTATCACGACGGACGAAACCGAGGAGCGCGGAAACGCCATGTACGAGTCCCTCAACTTGGACCAGCGAAGAGCAGCGAACGACACCCTGGACATAATTTTTAGACGTCACCATTGAATTCCCCATGGTCGAAAACCCCCGCGTAATCGAAATCAGCGCGTTTTTCCGCTGAAAAAGTCGAAAAACGCTACTTTTTTTCCCCTATTGGGCCCATAGGGAATAGGAGGATACCTCATGTAAAAAATTATCTCTAGGGGATGGACCCATGATCGACCGCTCATTTTTCTTCTTTCACCATCCTTAACACGTGGTATAAGCCCTGCACTTTTTAGAGATCATAATAAAAAGATCGCCTGTACACACACGAACGAACCCCCTGGCGCACCAAATTAGTGCAAAAGTTGATACAGGGGGGAGGGCGAAGTCCTGGCAAAGGATGTGTGAAGTCCTGACATGGGATGCAAAAAGTCTTGTCCATGACAGAGTCCGAAAATGAGAAGTGGGTCCAAATATAGGCGTTTTTACCAAAAAATCGACTTTCAAATTTTGGGCAAAAACATAAGGGGGGCCCTTGTGTATTTTTTCGGATTTTGGGCAAAATAAGAAGTGGTATCACAATTTTTCGTCCAATAAAAAGTGGAGGGGGACAGTCCCCCCCCCTCCCTTGCCCACGTATGTCAGAATGTTCAGTTTATCACTTAATATAATAGTGTTTCAAACTTCTATCTATCTCCCTGTTTTAGTGCAAGAGGACAGGTCTTTATTTTAAAACCTAACTATTAGAGACAGATTTCGAACTTTTTTCATTCAAAATGACTTTTATAAAACTTTGAAATATTAAAAAATAAATAAAAGCAACACGAATTTCTTCACTACGATAAAAAAGAAACTTTCAAATGTGAAAGAGCACATGCTAGTTGCATGAAGTGCAGCTGTCTTTTTTATTTTTCATTATAGCGAGTATCATGTGTGTTCGGCCACTCAGTTCATTTTAATCGCAGTCTTTTGTTTGATCAATTTTTTGGCAGTCGTTTCTCGATTTTCTTAAGCAAAAAAATGAGCCACCGACGTTACAACCCTTTGGTAAGTTGATATTTTTGTTTGATAAATCTTTTAAAATCGTTATTTAGTTGGATGAGTGGGTAATTGTTTCTACGAATCGACTTCAACGACCCTGGTATTAATTTTTCATGTTAAGAAAAATAGAATAAATTTAGGCAAGGTGCCCAAGAGGCGTCTTCTAATGCCGCCTCCACTAATGGCGTTGCTTCTCAAACACAGACGAAAAACCCTTTAGTAAATGTTTATTCTGTTATTTTACGATTCACGAGAGATTACCACCCTTATCGCTTTATTCAAAAAATTGTTTGAAAGAATAACAATTAAAGTTGATTAACCTTTATAAGGAATCATCTTAAACTGATAGGCCACAATCGATATCAAAACTGGCCTAAAAATGATCCCCATACTCGACTTTCGCTTAACAATAGCAGAAATTTTTCCCCGTGAGGCCATCTTGAGCCTCCTCGTATCGAAATTTATACCCCCGAAAACATACAATTAATGAATTGTTTTGATTTTATAGAGAAACACCAAATGTAAAACAGGAAAACCCATCTTGATTGGGACTTCATTTTTCTACTAATAAATTTAGGCACCTGGCGGACAACGCGCTAATGGTACAGTTACTCCAAACTACACCAATACATATGTCTTCCCTAACGATTTCCCGATTTTTTGCTCTGATAAAGATGCACCAAAAAGTGAGGTTAAAACTGACGAGGAAGATGAAAATGATGGATTATTTTATAAAGAAACTTCCTATGGTAATCTTCATTAAAACGTTTCCTTCAAACAAATTTTAAAGGTACGAACAGAGTGATCTGCTATCATCCAGATTCCAAGAAAGCTATAGTCAATCTATCTGTAGAAGAAATTCAATTGGTTGTCAAAGAATTCATGAGACAAGTTACCGAATTAAAATTAGAACACGATTGGGTTCAGGTAGCTTTATCAACATTTTTTAAATTACCCAGATTTAGATATTCGAAAACAAAGGTCAAATGGTTGGATGTTCCAATCCGCATCCCCACTGTCAATTATGGGCATCGAAATATTTGCCAAATGGACCAGCTACGAAGAATCGTACTCAAAAAGTATATATTCTTTTTCACGGCACATCAAAGTGGGTCCCAAAGTTGGCTGAAACCGGTTGGAAATGCATTCATTTAGCTCTATAAATATTTCTAGAATGAAATGCGTGAAAATTTTTATATATCTATTTGGAAAATCACGTTATAATTCAAAAAATTTTCTGAGTTATACGTGATTTTCTACTTTCCAAATAGATTTATAGCCCCCTCCCCTTTTTTATAGCTCTCCCCCTAATTACGACACTGAGTATACAAGAGGGGGGGGGGGGCAAAAGTCTTCGCCAAGGAGGTAAAAGTTCTCGCCAAGGAAAAATTGATTGTTATAGCGCTATAACAATCAATTTTTCCTTGACGAGGACTTTTGCCCCCCCCCCCTTGCATACTAATAGTATTTTAAAACGTTATTTTTAGAATTACTACGAGAAACATGGAAAGGTAATGCTGTTAGAATATCTGAATAAAGAATTGAAAAAGAAGGAACGGATTGTTGTTACAAACCAATATTGGACAGTCCTGGTCCCTTATTGGGCTTATTGGGTAAGGCTTCCTTTTTGACATCATTTTTTGTTTGTTTTCAGCCATATGAAGTGATGGTTTTACCGAATCGGCACATTCTGCGTTTAGACGAAATTACCGAGGTATTTTTTAAGTAACAGGAGCCAAGCGCTCCGCACTATGGGGCTGTGACTCCAAGCGGCATATGTGCCTACAGGTACATCGGAAATGCTCTCGCATATGTACCTGTAGTATAGTCCGTTTCAGCCCCAACTAGAAAAAAAGCTGGACCCAAAATTCAAAGTCCGAAGTTAGCACCCCATCCGATCTGGCAAGTTAAGCAACGTTGGGAGCTCGTCTACATGGGGGGGGGGGACCACCCACGTGATTTCTTTTCAAAAAATTTTTCTCTCAAAAATGACCTATATAGGGGTAAAAATACCTGAAAAATCCAAAAAAGCACTTCCGACGCATGGAAAAAAATCTCTGACCCTTGTATGCGCTTTTTTACAGGGTTTCAGCTGGGGTGCTGATGATCCGATATCGACTTCGGATTTTGAATTTTAGGTCCAGCTTTTTTTATAGTTAGAGCTGAAACGGATTATAACGATCTTGATTTAGGAAGAATCGCTTGCATTGTCTGACATCATAAAGAAACTTCTAATCAAATACGATAATGTATTCAAGGTTAGTTTGTTATATTCGATACACAGTCTATTTGATGTTTTTAGTGTGAATTTCCATATACGATGGGGTGGCTAGGTGCCCCGACGGGAAAGTATTTAAATGAGGATTGTAGTCATTGGATGCTTCATGCTGTTTACTATCCTCCTCTTGTGCGTTCAGCAACGGTAAAGAAATTCATGGGTGGTTATGAAATGGTTTGTGAGTCACAACGAGATTTCGTTCCAGAACTGGTAATATTTCTTTTAACAAATTGGCGTTCCAGAAACATTTAAAGAGAGAGGGCCGATTGAGATGAGTTAGTTATCGCAAAAAATTTTTTGACAAACCGAACAAATGTTGAAAAAAATACTGTTTTCGAGAAAAAATTTTTGGGTGTTTTTTGGCCATTTTAAAGTGTTTTTTGCTGTAAAAAAGGCCAAAAAACACCCAAAAAAATTTTCCGATTTTTTCTCGAAAACAGTATTTTTTTCAACATTTGTTACGTTTGTCGAAAAAATTTTTTGCGATAACTAACTCGCCTCAATCGGCCCTCCCTTTAAAAAAAAAGTTAAACTCGTTGATCATGAATTTAACTTATGATACATGAGTTGTTGACTAGCGATGCATCAAAATCGCGATTTCGGATTACGGTGCTCAGATTTCTATTTCGACTTTTCCGATTTCGAAAAATCGAAGCAAAGATCAAAAAACTTAAGGTCCCTCTTATGTTTTTGCCCAAAATTTTTGGAAATATTTTTTGAAAATCATAATGGTTCCCCATTATGATTTTTTACTAAAAATCACCAAAAATTTTCACTATTTTCACTAAAAATGTTCAAAATTGTCAATTTTTCATCAAAATTCATCTCATGTTTCGCCAAAATCGTCTTTTTCATATCATTTTCAGTTTAAAAATGCAATTTCCTATGGACTAAAAATTTTACTAAAAATCACCCTTTCGAAATTATGACCCCGATTTCGCGAAATCGGAACACTGTAATTACGATTTCGACGCATCACTAGAGTTGACTCACGTTTCTGGGACTCTCACCCACTGTGGCTTTATTTTTTAATACAAATTTAGGCGGCCGAAATTCTAAGAAATCAACCTGACGTTCATTATTTGGATGAGGGTGAAAAAAAATAATTTCGAATAGGTTAGATGTAAAATGAAATAGAATTTTTATGGCCAGAGGAACTTATAAAAAGCATTAAAAATGATTTTCTTATGATGTAAATTTCGTTTAAAAATCATGCCTCATCTTGAATAGACATAGTTTAAAATAGTTCTTCTGGCCAAAAACGTCTGTGATTGTTAGTTACTCAATCTATATAGTCGTGTGAAAACTTTTATCTGTGCTAATAAAAATTATATATCCGATAACTTTTATGTAAAAACAAGTTTAATGTTTCAATAATTCAATACTGTTATTAAAATTTTGTTTGTCTTATTAAAAGAACTTCAGAAACCGATACTTTTTCGATCCTAAAGAGCACTCTTTTTTGGAGGCTAAAAATTTTTTATTCTTTCGCCACATAACTTTCGCCACTTTCATGTCAATAAACATATTAATTTAGACTAATTGAGTTGCCTGATTTGCAATAAATATATACATATTGACGCGAACGTGGCGAAAGTTATAGTTTTGTGGCAATGTGGCGAAAGTTGTTGTGGCGAACATGAAACTTGGCGAAAGTTATAGTGCCAAAAGTTAGCATTAGTGCTTCCAAAATTCCGAGACTCAATTAGTGGAGGTCCAAAGACTTTTACTCAGGGTAAAAAGTTGAGAAAAAGTCTTTTACACTATCTAAAAATTCCTTAAAGGAGCCGAGATCTGAAGAAAAAATTGTCCCGTTCTTTTCATCCCGTTATTGTGTATACCATGTTTTAACGATGCCAAAAAACTTCCCTCATACTGAACCTTATTTAAAAAAAATTTTTCTTTATACGAGTGCACAAAATTTTTTGTAGATAATTAATGAGCTGTGTCTGTGTAATTGTGGATTGTAATGCATGTAACTGGGGTGCATTGATTGAGAAACATGGGAAGAGTAATTTCAATTCACTAATAACATCAATTGTTGGATTTTGTAATGCTCAATTGTCTCTTTCCATGAATAATCATTTGCTACTATTAGCAGCCGCGCCAAATATTGAAGAAAATGTGCTATATTCTTCTTCTAATTCCCCTCAAAGATCGGATGTAGCTAAAACAATTGATTCGGCGCTTAGACAAGTGATTCGCAAGTCGGCTGAAGTCATCGAATCGAATGCCATTACGAAATTTTCTTCAACTCTTTCTATATCTATTTGCTGTAAGTTGGAAGAAAGGGTACCAAGGGGAGCAAAAGTTTGGGGACAGACCAGCCATGTAGCAGAGGGGGAGGGGCAATCTGGACAATTACCCCCCTCCCTCCATAGCCGAAAAATGACCTTGAAAATTTAAGAATCCCGGCCAAAAGCCAGAAAATTGTCAATTAAAAATGCGTTTTTTCGAAATTGCTCTCCCCCCCCCCCATAGCCGATTTCTCGCTACGTGGCTGGTAAGTTATTGAGTTTTTATTGAACTTTTCAGTTATTGAACGATGCAAACGTGAACTAGCCAATTCTTTTGGACGAATTTTAATGATTAGCCTAGCGAATGACTTATCAGCAGAACAGAATGTTTTGATGAATTTGTTTTTCGCGGCTCATCAACACAATATCATTGTCGATGTTGCCTCTCTGGGTGATCCAATTCCAATTTTACAACAAGCTTCCGACATCACCGCCGGAACTCACATGTTTATTGAAAAGCCAGAATTACTTTTGAAAGATCTCATGGTAAGTTCAGTTTTTGTTGGTTAAAATGGTAAGGTCCCCTCCAAAAATCGATTTTTGGGTGAAAATTGCCATCTTCAAACTGTTTTTGTAAAAAAAGTACTTGACTTTGACATTTAACTTGACTTGACATTGGTGTCAATGCCAAGTTCAAACTTGACAACTAAGTGAACTAGCCCCAAACATCATTTTTCTTAAGAAATTTTTGGATTTGTGGGAGGAAGTTTCCCTTGGTTCCTCCCTCCATAATTAGGGCGCTGCTCATATCCCCCCCCCCAACCAAAAGCCTCTAATCGATCCAAAATTTATGTTTTTTATAGCAAAACTGCCTTGTAAATTCTTCAGAATCTCATGAAGTGTTCAATAGGAGTGATCCCACTATAATAGATTACCGCGCGGCCTGCCACTGTCACCACAAATTGGTTCAAATCGGCTATGTTTGTTCCGTCTGTCTAACTATTCAATGTGTTTTTACTCCAATCTGTCCAACTTGCAAGTAATTTACTTTTTTATTTGAGTTTCTTACAGGATGGGAGGCCGGCGCCCATCTCAATTGCCCTATGGGACATTTGCCCCCACCGTTATTATGCCTTTAGTGAAATTCACATGAACGAATTTTCACAATTCCTCAGAATCTCATGAAAATTTAAGTAATTTACTTAAATTTGACCCTAAAAACTTGAATAATTTTTGCGAAATTTAAGAAATTGCTTAAATTGGCTTTAGAAACTTAAAAAATTTATCTGGGCGCACCCGGATGGGATGTCCGATGAGGGTCCTCTTCAAACAACGATGAAGTCGTTTTTCCATCTTTGGCCTCGACTTTTATTACCTGTGGCTTAGCCAATGAGAGTATAAAATCAATAATTGCCACACATAAAAAAGCATTCTTCCAAGGTACAAAAAGGAAAAATGTCTTTAGAGGAGATTTTTTATGCCTTCACATGAACAATTATTGATTTTTAGTCATCCCTGGTCACACTGCTGTTTTAACTTTTTACATTTAAATCTTTGTTTTAGTGCTATATTTTCGCTGCCAACTACGGGACCAAAGAAAGCAAAGAAACGTAAAAAGGATGCATAATCTTATTGTTGATAATTTATTTTGTTTTGTTATATGATAAATAAATGAATTTTTATTCTTTTGATTTATCGATTTAACATTCGTTTGTATTTAACATGTATCCAGGTTCAATCTAGGGTATAGTCAAACGACCTCGCCACCCTCTATTTTGTGTGCTACTTGATTATTACTCATCGATTTTAGCAAGATGTTAGAACGAAAAAGCATTGCATCGATAATAACTTCATATGATCAAAAAATGTAATTTTCTTATAGAAACTAACTCGAGATGTTTTTGCAAATTAATTAACCGAGGATTTATACTTCCGTCGCGACGTGTCGCAGCGAAAGTGCATTTTTGTGTTGCGTGACAAAAAAAATGCACTGTCGCGTCGCAACGGAAGTATAAATCCTGCTTAAGGAAAAGAAACTTTTTCAAGATCCACAAATCTTAAAGCCATTTTTAGGATTTTTGATATATTGAGCTCTTATGATGGATCAAAAGCAATTGTTTGGGATCGAAAGTTAATGAAACAGATGAACGTGGTATGTTTTTTTTAAATTTCTTAGTTTTTAAAATAGCGTTTTTAAGATTATTTCACCCAAAGTCCTGGCAGAACGAGCTGTATCTTCAAACTTGGCTTTAGATGAACCAGTTGATGTTAAAGTTGACCATGTGATTTACTTGTTGGCCCCAACTTTAGATTCCATTACTATGCTTACTCAGAACTTTTTGAAGCCTCTAACTAAAAATGTAGGATTTGTTATTTGGAATAGTAGCTTTTCTGGAATTCCTGTATAGTACCGGAGGCCGAGTGCTAACGCGCTCGCGGTTTCTCCAAGCGGCACTCGTTTTACTCTAGAGTAAAATAATAAAGGGGCAAAAAAGTGAAAACATTTTTGTCTCCGATTTTTGATGTCAATCGTTTCTCTCAACGCCCACTACAACTTTTGTTTTATCAATAGGGGTTTAAATTAAACGTTTCCGATCGGCTCACCCTGTAGTAAAATATCAGGTAGAAGTTTTACGCTTTTTAGGATAAACGCTTACATCATGTAATGTTTGTACCCGAAGTATCACATAATTTACGCGAAAAATTAAAGCCATTTAAAGGAGTGGAGTCTATAACTAGTCTTCCAATTCGATGGTTTCCCACCGAAAATCCGCTCTTTATTACTTTAAATCAGCCTAATCTCTTGTACAAAATTCTCATCGACGAGGATTGGTTGGAGCTTTACAAGTGTGCCAATTCTATCTATCAATTGGAACGTCAAATGGGTCAAGTTCCAACTATTCGATGTAAAGGGGAATGGTCGGCTAAAATTGTTGAAATGTTGAAGAAGATTCGTATGTCTGTAAGTCATGGGGGGATCAAGTTAAAGATGGGTACGTATAAAGCTCGGCAAAAAATCACAATCTCGATAAATAGCACAAATAATCAAGTCGTTTGAATAGGTCTTATAATCTAATTGCAGAATGAAAAGGTTGAACTTGGTGAAAAATTAGATGTCGATGAAATTATATTGATTGATCGCTGGCTCGATCCGATTACACCTGTATTGACTCAACTAACTTTTGGAGGGTGTATTGACGAATTTTACTCTATAGATGTGCAAGGTGCGTTTTATTCGACACTACGAACGAACTTCACTTCATTTTGGATTCGCGAGTCAAATTTCACTTTTTTACTTTCGTATATAACTTGACCCAAAATCGAAAAGTGAGGTTAGATTCGCGGAAGTTAGATTCCGAAAAAAGTGAAGTTTGTTCCTAGTTCCGCTTTATTCATTAATTATATTTGTTAATATTTTAGGAAAAATCAGAGTCCCCTCAAAAGAATATGACGCTAGTGGACCAAGCACTAATGAACAACACATCGATATACACCTGAATAATGATGAGCTTTACGATCAGCTTCAAGATCAGCACATCTATGCCATCGGATCAAAAATTCGTGAAGTCCTCAATGAATTACGAGAGGAAGAAAAGGTGAGAGATTGTCGACTCACATCTCAACTTTCCATCGCATTACAGTGTGTTCCAAAAAATCGCCATTTGAGCATTTTTTGGCGAAATTTTTTCTCAAAATGACTCTTTAGGGGTAGTTTTATGTGAAACGTCTATTGCAAGCACGATCGAAGCGTGAAAACGCTGTGTTAGACCTGTTTCACGGAAAATATTGATTGGGAAAAAACATAATAAAATACTCAAAAAACCAGTATTTTCCATGAAACCGGCTTAAGAAAGCGTTTTCACGCTTCGGAAGTGCTTGCAATCGAGTTTTCGGATCAAAATTGCCCCTAAAGAGTCATTTTGGAGAAAAAATTGTTTGAAAAATTTTCTCCAAATGCTCAAATGGTGATTTTTTTGGAACACCCTGTATTTAGCAACTACAAACATTGTCCGTAGCCGAAATGAAAGTGCATATAAAGTCTATCCCAAAGTTGATAAAAAAGAAACACTCGGTAGACACTTTCACTAGAGTGGCCGAGATGATCCAAGCTGGTTTGGTAGATGATTTCAATTTTGGTATTATTCAATGTGAAAAAGGTATTTATGATGTTGAAGCTGCAGTTGTTAAATTCTTCTTCCTAGAAATTTTATCTGGCTGTCCTTCCGACAAAATGATTCCCTTTATTGAGAATGCGATCATCGAAGCTAAACACTCTTTTCGGATCCTCCGATTGATTTGCTTGCATTCTTTAGTGTGTAATGGTCTGAAATCAGCGGTGCTACAATCCTATAGAAAACTATTTATACAAGTTAGCAATAAATATTTAAATGGGAGGGCCGAGGCGAGTTATCGCAAAAAAATTTTTTCCAAGATTTTTCGACAAACATGAAAAAATGTTCGAAACGATGAGAAAAAAATACTTTTCGAAGAAAAATTGAAAAATTTTTGGATGTTTTTTGGCCATTTTTAGGTGTTTTTGGCCTTTTTTACCAAAAAACACCTAAAAATGGGCAAAAAACGTCCAAAAATTTTTCAATTTTTCTTCGAAAAGAGTTTTTTTTCATCGTTTCGAACATTTTTTTCGTTTGTCGAAAAAATTTTTAACTCGCCTAACCCTTCCCCCCCCCTCTTTAAGATATCTAGAAGGGTTAGATTACAGAGTTGCCATCTAAAATTTTTGACAAAAAGCAATTAGGCCTCAGAAAAAAGCTAAAATATGGTTAAAAATTTGCTAAAATAATGAATTTTTGGGTAAAAAATATCCTAAAATACAATTTTTAGTCAAAAATAAGTATTTTTTGTTAAAATTTTTCGATTTTTGACAAATTTTTGGTCAACAAATAATAATTTTTTTATGAATTTTTTCCAAAAATCGAGAAAATTGCTTTTTTTCGGCTTTGAAAAAAAGTAAAAATGCCTGAAAAAAAGCAAATTGCTGCGAAAATGGCAACCCTGTTAGCATAGTAACGAATTAATTTCAGAGCTATGGCGTTGAGATGCTAGCGTTATGGACTAGGTTGCAAATTGCTGGCTTAATCAAAGAAGAGAGCCAGACAGACAAGCTATCTGTACGTGCTTTTAGTTATATAGTAAATTATCAACTAATCGTTTTAGCGCAAATATAATAATCCCATGAACTTTTCTAGCGCCAACCGTCAAATGAAATTGGTTATTAACGAGTTTAGCGAAAATGTAAGATTTTGATTTAGAGTACACCCGTATCCAGGATTTTCAAAATCTGCAGTTTGAAGAGTTTTAAAATGACCCCGCCCCTTGGCTGTCGGGTCAAAAAGCGACAAAGTCGATTTTCTGAAAAATCTAAAAATTTTCTCGTGCTAATTTTGCGCGCAAAGATTCCTCAGAAAATTTGGGCGGGGGAGGTTAGTTGACGATTTTTATGAAAACACCCGGAACACTTTGATTTTTTTCGGAAAATCGACTTTGTTCCTACAGCCGGGGTGAGGTCAAAAATCTTTTTCGTCTTCAAACTCATATATGGGCTAACCGAGTATGCTCATTTTAAAAATCTTCAAAATGCAAATTTTGAAAATCCTGGACCCTGTCCAAGACGTGTATGTCTTTAGAATCCTAAAGATACTTCATATGCCTACAGCGGTTATGCCTCACTTTTAATTCGATACATCGAAGCCGGATTTCATAATGGATGGCGAGATTGGACGACTATTAATGGCTCGATCCCAGTTGCACGATCGTCGATGAATCGATTGCTGTTTGTTGTTGGCGGTATTACGCGAGCAGAAATGTCATGTGTGAGAACTTTTCTACCAATGATTCAATTTTGCTCAACCACAAATGTATTGTCGGGTGATAAGCTTATTCAAGCATTCCAATCTTTGTAATGTTGTCATGATTTGGATATTCATGTTTCGTTATATATATCTGTTTTAATAATTCATTATTAACTTATTTTTTTAAATTTATACCATGTGATCAATAAAGAAAATAAATAACCTATATAGTACGCAAAAAAGAGATTGTGTGCGTCTGATTTTTTTTCTTTAACACTAAACTGCCCCCGATGTAGCCAGAAAAGTGCTATTGTATTTAAGCGAATACATGAGCGTTAAACGCATAAAAACGTGGAACGAAAAGATAGGAAGTAATTAGAATTTGTTCCTTGAAAGATTTCGGTTTAAAAGAGCAATTTCTTTTTTAATCAATTCTCATTATTTCAAAATTATGTAATTTATTTCTTTTTTTCTTATTCAAAAATTGCTCTCGTCACAGTCAAAGCCATATATGAACAAGGAGGGGGTGGTGGCGGCTATTTTTGGCCAAAATACGAAAGGGTATAGAACATAATGGTCCCCTTTATTTTTCCGAAAATTTCTAAAAATGGTGGACAAATTATAAAGGTTATGTTTTTGCTTCTAATCCCAAACAACGAAAGGGTGGTGGATATATCCACTCCTTTTTCATATATGGTCAAAGAGATTTTATAGACGGAAAATGCATACACCCCATCATCAACGAATTTTCTCTAATAATTACAAAATGGTTCTCTTCTGAAAAAATTTCTCAAAAAAATCAAAATAGCCCTTTCGTGAACAAGTTCAATTATTTATGGTGGTCTAGCTACGCCACCGTATATTAGAAATAGGCTTTAAAAAGACATTCGGTATACACGTTTTCGTTCGCAATCTGATAGAATATTTACAACAAAAAAAGTAAATTTACACCGGCAAAGTTTACACAAATAATAATAATAATCAAATCGAAAAGTACAACAAAACACAAAATATATATCACTTTAATAAGAACAGGAAAAAAGTCTTTTTCGCTTTTTTTAGAACTACTTTCAGATGGTCAACCATAAAATGACTCATTTTACAAATTATATGCTCAAATAAAATTCAAAGCAATGTCATTTAATGGGTATTCAATGAAATATCAAGTTATATAATTTTTAGAAAATTGATGCGAAAAAGATGTAGTGTGCTAATAGAGTATGATTGCATTCCTGAAAGTGTAACCCGATTGTTGGCGCAATTCACAATTCATCAATAGATTCAGCACGAAGTGAGCGATTTGATGGTGATGGCGGTTGCAACTTCTAAATATATCATTTAATAAATTAAACAAATTACAGGGTGTTCCAAAAAAACTGTCATCTGGTCATTTTTTGGCGAAAACGCCTCCTAGATCATGAAATATAAGATTTTCGTATTTTTTTCAGTTATTTTCTGTAGGAACTCCTACTTTTTTTTGTTCAATTGTCATTGGTCAGACAGAAACCAATTAGAGATCGTCTCGATACCGTCGAGACAATTAGCCTCTTTTTTGCTTTTGTGTGTGTTTATATAACGAGAATCGTCGAGACGATTCTCGTGAGCTACTTCAGCTGTTCTTATACCCCATTGAACGTGGTCTAAAATCAAAATTTTATTATTCAAAATTTTCTCAAAAATGACCCTATTAGGGGTAATTTTATGCGAGAAACACGTTTTTGCGTAAAAACCTTCTTCCATTTTTTAGAAAATCAAATTTTTGCATATTTGCTTTTTTGAAATATGTTCGATTTTCTAAAAAATGGAAGCGTTTTTACGCAAAAATAACATCGCCAACGTGTTTCCCGCATAAAATTACCCCTAATAGGGTCACTTTTGAGACATTTAGAAAAATAAAATTTTCCGATTTAGATCAAGTTCAATTGGGTATAAGGGCCGACAGTAGCTCCGATTCTCGTTATATAAACACACAAAAGAAAAAAACCAAACCTCAGAGTGTCGGTGCCAACCCTCCTGACTAATTGATGTTTTCCCTTCCTTATCCTTCTGAAAAGCCCTTATCTTTCTGAAAAAATCTTAAAACGCACCTGCTGGCTCCGAGGCTTAAAAAAATCATGTCGCGTCAGCTCATGAACATCAGCTCTCTCTTCTTTTTTATACTGTAAGCAACGTCGAATAAAGTCCTAAAATTCAGGCACTTCTAATGTATCATAACAGCCAACTATTACCTGTGCTGCTGAGCTCACTTTTGGATTGGACGGGAATGAAACCTCTGTCGCTTTGAGAATCGTTTTTTCTTCCAAGATTTTTTGCTGAGTTTGCTCATGGCCAAACGGCTAAAAGCAAATACAAATATTTAGACATATTGAAAAATATCAGCTTACTCGTTTGCCATAAATGCATTGATAAAAAATTACACCAACACTCCATACATCGACTTTTGAGCTGATTTTCGGTGGGCCTCCAGTACCACTGAATGGTTCAAATGTTTCAGGCGGTAAATACCTGAATAGAAATGTGTAAGACTATTAAAAATTTCAAGCTAGAATACAATATTTAGTTATAGATTTATCTTAAATACGCTTTCTATACAGGGTGAGCAAAAAATTGTACTTTTGGGTTTTTTGGTAAAATTTTTCAAAAATCACCTATATGCGAGAAATCGATTGCACGCATCAAAAACCCTTGAAAACGCTTTATAGGTTTTGAAAATTTTTCACCAAAAAACGCACAAGTACGGTTTTTTGGCTCACCCTGTATATGCTCTAAATTATATTAAAAAAACTAACCAATAAGTACCAGCGCCTTGAGACGTTAGTTCAATACTATCGCCATCGTCTGAATTCTCCATAGTCTTTGACAATCCAAAGTCCGTGATTTTGATCTCGCCACTTGTTGTTCCAGATTGCAGCAAAATATTGGCAGGTTTCAAATCGTAATGTATAATTGGTGGTCGGCGTTCGCAAAGATACTTCAGTGCACTAATGACCTAAAAAAATGATTGGCTTATTTCAAACATGAGCAAATTATTCTGCCGATAATTTGGTAGCTAGTACATAATGGGGGGGGACAATCAGGTGAAAAAATTTTCAAATTTTTTCTGGAAATGATCCCTCTAGGGGTAAAAGCATGCGGGGAATCGAATTTGACATTTTCGAATAAAAAAACGCTTCCTAATTCAGAGAAGGCCTGTGTACTATAGCATTTTTGCAACTTTTCGCTTAAATTCACAGGCCTTCTCTGGATCATCGTTTTTCGCTTTGAAAATGTCAAATTCGGATTCACAGCATGTTTTTACCCCTAGAGGGGTCATTTCCAGACAAAATTTTTTTCATGTGGATGTCTCCTGTTATATAGTAGCTCCATAATTTGAATAAATTAAACTCCTAGTTCAAAAAACAAGAAAAAATACCTGCATAATTATGCAACGAGCTTCCTTTTCAGGAATCTGTTTGTGTTGCTTTAAATAGAAGTCCAAATCGTTGCCATCGCAGTACTCCAAAACTGTACAGAAAGAATCATTATCAATGGTAAATAGATCAAATAAGCGGACAATGCGGGGATGATCAAGTGTCTTATGGATATCCTTTTCTCGCATGGCATGTTTTACATAGTTGGCCTTCTTATCTTCTTTCCATTCTTTGTTGACATGGTGAATTTTGCAAGCAACATACCGGTTTTCGTCCAAATCGAAAGCACGCCACACTTCGCTAAAATTGTGTCCAAGTTAATGGAATTGTATTTCCCAAAACTCACCTAAACCCGCCTTTTCCAAGCAACGATAATAAAAGATATCTACTGTTGAGCAACTCATGGTCTTTGAAGCGGCTAGTTTCCTCGTATTGTACCCGTTTTAATTCCCGTATATGCAAATTGCGCTCACGCTCCAGACGATCTTTTTCAGCAAGCAATTCCAATTCTTCTTTTTTCAAATGGTCCTAAATTAAGTTATAAATAAGTTAAAAGGCGCTTTAATGATACTCGTCGAAGCTTGAATATTTCTTCTTGTTCCAAACATTCTTGCGTCGATAATTCGCGCGGGGCTTCAGGAATACGGAATCCATCTTCAGTGATCGAAGTAGAAGGTGCTGTTCCATCAGCTTGGCTATAATTAAAACTTGCAAATTTATATAAATTTGGTATCCAACAAAAATCATGAAAGAGCTTTTAGTCCTTTTGAAACTTGAATATAAGGGTACTATATAGAATGTCCCTCTTGTGGGCCACGGGGGGCATCTCTACTCGACCCGAAATTTTTTTCTTCAAAAATGACCCTATAGGGCCAATTTTATGCGAGGAATCGATTGTGCGCATTCCCGAAGCTTGAAAGCGCTTCCCTGACCCTGATTCAGAGAAATATATATTATTGAAGCAAAAATCGAACATGTACTAATTTCTCCGAATCAGGGAAGCATTTTCAAGCTTCGGGAATGCGCGCAATCGATTCCCCCACATAAAATTACCCACAGGAATTTGATTTTGAGGCAGAAAAATATATAAGTACCAATATAAGATTTTATATAAAAAGGAAAATTACCGACGACTTTCTTTCGCAGTTTTACGTTTGCGCAAATTTCGACTAGCAAGATCAATTTCATTGCGTTCATTATTAATCTTTTGAAGCTTCTTATTGATCTCTTCGAAAGCATAACCATCAGTCCACACGTCTTTGAAGTGTTCACCTTGACGAATCGGTTTGAATTGTCCAATTCGAAGACATTCTTCCATACATTTCGCCTTCGCCTAAATAACTTAGGATAAACAACTCAAAAAGGAAATTTTGGTCATTTTTGGTGAAAAAATGACAAATTTTGGATAAAGAATATAAAATATTGAAACATGCCTGTTTTCTTTGCATCGTAGATTGCTGAACCAAGAGATGCTTGATAGTTCCCTTGCTCGCTTTCACTCGAGATTTTTCAATTTCCAGTTGAGTCTTGCATTCGACATTTAAGCGAGTCAGACGACTTATCTCTTCGATGTACTTATCGCTTGGCCGATCTTCTTCTATCTTTCCTGGCTCGCAAGCAGACTCTGTCTGCACGGCGACTTCCGACTTTATCTTACTAGCAGATGGAGGACTCTGATTCGAATCACTTGAAGAATAAGCCTGAAGAATATGAGTGGGGGTGAAACGGTTGAGTGTAGCCGCATTCATGACTTGATTGTTCATTGGTGGAGCCGGTGATGATGGGAATGGAACCAACTATAATTAATCATATAATACAACACTCAGTGGCGTAGCCAGCCTCCAAGAATGAGAGGGGAACCTTTCCAAACAATTTTTTTATCTTGGTCCCCCATGTTTTTCGAAAATTTTCCAAAAATTTGGGAAAAAATATAAGAGGGGACAAAGACAATTTTTTTAAATTTCAAATTTTTGTAGAAAAATGGAAAATTTTGCCTCCTCTAACGCAGAAATTGGCACCCCTCTGCTGATGGATAAGCCCACGAATTTTTCTCAATTCACTTAGCAATCGATATTAAGAAATGACTCTTACATTGAGTTCATTGCTTGAACTATCACCATTCACGGCTAGACCACCTCGTTTGGGACTTGTCTAAAAAGGCAGCATTTTTAGACTTCCATACAAATCTAAACACAATTTACCTTCAAAAATTCAGTGATTTTTCGCTCGGCACGGGAAATCTCTTTGGAATCATTCCTTTTGCGCTTTCTTGATGTACGCTTTTCTGCATTACCCGCTTTATTATTCGGCGTTTCTGGCTCACGATCAGAAACTGAACCCGTGGCACTTAAATTTGATAATTCATTATTAGTGGCTGGTGGTTGTAGGACATTTTGATCAATAAAATCTTCTCGCTTTTCAACCAAAGTATTACGTGCAGCATTATAAGCACCCATATTCTTAAAAAATCAAATTAAAAATGCATAAGAACAGGGATGTAGCCAGAAAAAATTTTGAAGGGGATGAAGTGTAAAATTTTTGATGACTTTTTTTGGTCGCCGGCAAATTTTTTTTGTTAAAAAGTCTTTTTATTAAAAAGTAAAAAGCCAACGCCGCAAACAAAAAATTTTCTGAAAGTGCTTGTTTTTAAGGAAGAAAATGCTCAGAAGTTTACAATTTTGGGTGAAAATTTGCCAAATTTTGATGAAAAACCCTTTGTTTATGTTACTGGCATATCTGAGATCTCAGCTTTGCCGAAAACATATACAACACAAGGAATGAAATGAGGCATAGACAAGAAGACGGGATGGAACGATCATTCAAACAACACATGAACGGGATGACCAAGAATGGGATGACAATTGTGCTTGTAAGTCCCTTCATCATTCCGTTTTTGTGTCCCGTGCTTGTGTATGTCAGGAATGAATGTCCAATTTATATTAAGAGCTTAAGCAAATCCCAAAAAACTATTAATATGAAAAAAACACTTACAACTTGTGTAGGAAATGTTTTGCTTGCTTTTGGTCCAGTATTAAACATTTTCTTCTCTATCTGCTCATACTTCTCATAAGGACTTTGCTCATTAAACTCCATTCTGTTTAAGCCTTCAGTTGTCATCACTTATTCGGAAACCTTGTAGCAAATACATATAGATTCCAAAGTAAAATTTACCCACCGGGATTTTAATAGCACTTATTATAGCTCTAAAGAATTTTATTTCCTCACAAAATACGTTTATACTAATTTAAGCTAATGAAATAAAAACGGTATAATAAATTTAAAAAAAGAACAATTTCATCGAAGTTTAAGCTCATCAAAAAATAATTATATAAATTAAAGTAAATCGATTGCAAGATTTTCTCAAAAAAACTAAATTTGTATAAAAAAAGTTGCTGTCATATCTCTAGACAGAGAAAATGTGAAATAAGAATCTATTAATTACAACGAATTGAAAATCTAAATGCGTACGATCAAAAATTGGCAAAGTTTCAAGTTTTATCACGTTTGAATAAAAAAAATCTTTTTCTGCAAACAAGATAAATGAGATTTCACAAATTCATTCAAGGGGGCGCGTGCAGTTCGAGGCCCGATCTCGAGAAAAAATTTGGAGTTCCCCAACCCCTCCCCCTGAGAAGATCAAAAAAGAAAAGACACGAAAAATGTGCGAAAATCACAAAATTCATGCTATAAAATTGGAATTTTGAAGCTACTACGCCTGGGGGCCCACTTAACAGGAATAAAAATGCCGGAGTAAAAACGTCACAAATTTTTTTGAAAATACACTATATAGGGGTAAAAATTGACGAGGAACAACACGTTGGAACTATTATTTTTGTCAAACTCACTGGAAACCTTTGAATTTTCGCCTTTTTTGAATTTACTTATTTTACTGACTAAGTTTTACATCTTCTTTTCTTAATTTCATCTCATGATCTCTATATGGGCATTTTCTATGACGGTGAAGCAAGCTCAAGTCTTTTAAGGGTGCGCGCTAGCCGTTCGGAAATGCACTAGCGTCTAGAAATAGTGCACACACAATTTCGAAACGATTTCCGGATGGCTCGCGTCTGGAAATTCGAATTTCCAGACGGCTAGGGTGTGCGCTAGCAGTCGTGAAACGCATTTCACGACGATTTCCGGACGCTAGCCGTCTGGAAATTCGAATTTCCGGACGTGAGCCGTCCGGAAATTGTGAGAATGCACTTCTAGACGCTAGCGCATTTCCGAACGGCTATTGGGTTGTTATAAAAGTTTTTACACTTCACTTCTGTAATTTAAAAGTGGTGTAAAAACTTTTAGAACAACCCAATAGCGTCCGAAAATGCGATTTTCGAACGGCTAGCGCGCACCCCTAGCGCAGCGTGCCCATATGTTCTTATTTCTAAGATTTTCTAAGGACACTTTTTGAGAGTTAGAGGTGTTCCCGAATGTTTTATAAAAAATGAGTAACGCCAATTTGTTCCTCTATTAGATCGAATCGTGGGTCATCGGAAAATAGGGCTATATTCAAAATAAACGAGATATTGGCGTATCCTTATTTTTTTAATATGCGAATTTCGTAATAAAATGGAAAAATAAGGACATGCCAATATCTCGTTTATTTTGAATATAACCCTATTTTTTGACTCCGATGACCCCCGATTCCATGTGATAGAGGAACAAATTGGCGCTATTCATTTTTTATAAAAAATTCGGGAACACCTCTCACTCGCAAAAAGTGTCCTTAGAAAATCTTAAATAAGGACATATGGACATCCTGCCCTAGCGTCCGTCTTTTTTAGTCTTTTATTTTTTTAAAAGAAGTCAAAATGACTGGAATATACTCAAAAAACTTCGTTCAGTCTTATCAGGAATATACACATACAGGGGGTGCAAAAGTCCTCGCCAAGGAATATTGATTGTTATAGTTTATAACAATCAATATTCCTTGGCGAGAACTTTTGCCCCTTACGCGAGGACTTTTGCACACCCATGTATAACTTCAAAATGTTTGTATTTTTTACCATTAAAAGCTTTTCACTTCTTTTTTATTTTGTAGAGCAACTGTTGAAAATAAAAAGTATGTTTGTTTTTTTTGGAAAAAGTATGTCTATAATTTTTTATGACGATTTTACTGAAAAAAGGCACTCAAAAATCAATTAAAAAAAGTATAGGCAAACTTTTTTCTAAAAAACGAACATACTTTTTTTCCAACAGTTGCTCTATAAAATAAAAAAAGAATTAAGTGAAAAGCTTTCACTGGTACAGGCGGACAAAAGTCCTGACCCAAGGGGCAAAAGTCTTGGTATTTCAAAAATGTGCTTTCCAGGATTTTTTCATGGGGCACACTTGTTTTATTAAAGAGTTGTTGCGTGAAATGACACCAAGGGTGTGCACTAGCAATTCAGAAATCGCATTTCCGGACGCTAGCCGTTCGGAAATGCGCTAGCGTCCGGAAATCGTCATGAAATGCGTTTCACGACTGCTAGCGCGCACCCCAACCGTTAGTATTTGTTAAGTTTAAAAATGTCTCATAACTTTTTTCAAATGTAAAATTTTTTTAAAAAAACATAGGGATACAATGCTGGGTTAAATTTTGAAAGTGTTTATTATAACAACTTTTAGATGGCAGAAATTGCTTCAAGTTCTACTCAATCAGTTACGAGCGATAAAATCAATCGAAGACAGCGAAATGCTGGTCCCGATTCTGGTCGAAATCGTCGCATGATGGCTAACATTCAAGCTTCGCTTGGCGGAAAAGTAACTCAACCAACAGTTAAGCGTAATATTCCCAATAAGCCTGTTGATTCGACTTTTAAAAGCGTTGAAGAAATGTTAGCGAAGTTAAAATTGGCTAACGATGATGTGGATATCTCAGTTAGTGATATAAGTACGTTGGTTACATTTAAACCTAAAGTTAAAAATTCCTTTCTTCGAATTTAGTGGCCGAAAAAATGCAAGGCGATTAATAGTAGTAATTTAACGCATTCCCTCCGGAGATGCATATAGTCGAAATTTTTGTTGGCTACTTCAGAACTTTTTATTGAATCAGGCAACGTGTGCATTGAAACGAAAAGAAACGTGGGTATAGCTTTTTATGTATCCCTGCGTGGTCGTATGGCAGAAAATAATTAGTTAGTACTAATTTTTACGACCACGCAGGATGCATCAAAAAGACTATATAAGGATCCATGTTTCGTTTCAATGTACACGTTGCCTGATTCAATAAAAAGTTCCGTGATACAATCAAAGCTCCGTTTAGTCACCCCCAGAAAGGTGTGACTAAACGGAGCTTTGACTGTAGCAAAAAAAATTTCGACTGTATGTTTGTTTGGGTGTGTTTAGATTTATGTTTAGATAACAGCATAAAATTTTTCATCGAGCTAAAACAAGTAGTCCGATTTTGGCTCGATGAGGTCCAACAAAAAATTTTGGGGTACATATAAAACCTTGTCATATAAAATTCTCTATTTTGAGGACCATATTTAATTGATAATGCTGGAGAATTTTCCCAAGAAGATTTTGAGAATATAGCAGAATCTTTTTGCAACTCTGCTTTAATTTTTATGAATATTCATTTCATTGTAGAATTATGTATTATTCTAATTAGTAAGCTAACTATTCTTTTAATTTTGAAAATCAATTTTTAGAGCATAAAAATTTTCAATCTGCGATGTCAGAAAAACTAGATGAACTTATTTCGAATTATATTCTCAACCGAGAGTCTAATTTGGATGCTATACCAGCATTCATGGCAAACCTGTTGACAGCTAAATGGCCACGACCCTATAACAGAGCAATTGTTGAAAGCAACAATATACTCGTGTCAATTATCTCAGCTATTATGGGATGGATTATGGTTATTAATGAAAATCTTTTAAAAATAGAAGTAGGATTTTACAACGGTTATTCAAACTCCTGGGGTCTATTGTTGTACTTGCTTAGTGAAAAGTGTCAAGTGATTAGTGACAAGTGAACAAAAATGAATGAAAAAGACAAGTGGGCACTTGATAAGTGATAAATGCACAAAAAAGTTGACAAGTTTGTCAAAAAAAGTGATTAAGCTAAAGAGCTTAATCACTTTTTTTGACAAGTGATAAGTGTCAAACTTATCAACTTTTTTGTGCATTTGTCACTTATCAAGTGCCCACTTGTCTTTTTCATTCATTTTTGCTCACTTGAGACTTTTCACTAATCAAGTACAAGTTGTTTTCGCAGTGCCGTATTCAGGATTTTTCATCGAGGGGGGAGGGTACACAGTGTCGTAATTATGGAGGAGAAACCTGTAGAATTCCCCCCTCCCCCCAACCTGAATTTTCCAAAACTTCGCTTCTCAAATCTGGTCCAAAATTACGACGCTGAGGGTACAAGATTCCGACCCTAGTTGTCGATATTTTTGGTCAAAAACACAAGGGGAACCCTTCGATTTTTTAAACTTTTTTTGGCCCTTGGGGTAGGGGTTCATGTTTCACCTCCTGTGTCTCCCACCTCTTCGATACGGCACTGTGTTAAAGTTTTTACAACCACATGGTACTAAAGTGATTTCTTAGGATAACACGTCAGAAAAAGAAGATTTATCTAAAAATAAAGACAATATAGATCCAATAGAGCAATTGGAAATGATTTCAAGGTGCGGAAAAGCATTGTGCGAATTGTGTAACACTGGTCAGCGCGGATTATGGATGAGCTTTCCTACATTGCTCGATGATATATTTGAAGCAATCAAGAGCTTGATCATTTCAGAACTTCATATTTCCAAGTATGTACTAGTTTCATATCAAAGTAAAACTGTCAAAAGTACGCAATGGTGTGTAGGTGCCCCCATTCTGGCCCAATGAAATAAAAGGGCATAAAAACAAGGGGTCCTTCCTAGTGATGCTTCGAAATCTGTGTTACATTTTTCAAAACATGTAATATGTTTTTTGATTTCGAAGCATCACTGCCATTGGGGCCCCAAAAAAGTGGGCCCCTTTCGGACTCTGGGTGCATCCCGTCCTAGTACCATAAAACGATACCCTTAAGTAGTGTAGCGCCAATAAATCTAGGAGGGGATATAGCCGCCCCATCTGGACGCTTTCTTAAAATCAATCTGTCGATATATTATTTAGGTCATTGCGGCAATCGCTCCTTCAAGTATATGTTTCAATATTTAAATGGACGGCTTCTAACACTAAATCCATGGTGTCCGTTTCATCGCAAACATTAACCAAACCATTTTGAAACGATCTTTAATTATCTTACTATTTATAGTATTATGTGCTTATTATTGTCCTATTTGTATTTTTTCATGCATTTATTCATGCTTTTAATTCATTCGTGCTTTTAATTGTTCATAGTTTACATTTATTTGTGATAAAACTGGTCGTTTGTTGTTTCGAAACTGTCTTTGAAGATTTCTCCGGAAATACAACGCCAATCCTGATAATTTTGATGTCGTTAGAAAGCTGGATTTCGTAGCAATCGAATGACACCAAAATCATGCCATCACTCTTTCTGGTTGAGGAGTTATTGCATAATTAGTAAAAAAATGTCAGTTTTTTCGACATTTTTTAACTAATTATGTCCGCAACCAGAAAGAGTTATGGCATGATTTTGGTGTTATTCGATTGTTACGAAATCCAGCTTTCTAATGGATACCAAAACTACCAGGATTGGCTTTGTATTTTCGTAGAAATCCTCAAAAACATAAACAAAGTTTCGAAACAGCAAATGACCATAAAACCCTCTCAGAACCAAGATATGAAAAATTTTTAAAACTAAGATGTGAAGAAAAAAAATTTCCGCTAGGATTTCAGTGTTTAAACTGTAGTAACAACAGTTAAACTGTAGTGCTGTACAACAGTTTTGGACACGTGAAATCTGTAGCGTGTAGTAATATAGTTTTGGAAACGTGTAAAATATAGTATTATAAAATATAGTAACAGTTTGAAACCGTAGTGTTGTCACTAGAGATCGGACAAAACCAAATTTTGAACGAAAATTTTAGAGGAAATCAAAATGTTTTTCTAAATTTTGATTGGTCGATCCAAGTTTTGATAATGGTCCTCCATTATAATTTTTAACCAAAATTTCCAATTTTTTCACCAAAAATGTACAAAATTTACCATTTTTTTCAGCAATATTTGTAATTTTCTGCGCATTTCAGCTTAAAAATATCAGGGCAGTCTTTAAAGATTCGGTGTCTTTATGAGGCTTCGCGCAAGCTTTGGCTTCCAAAATGCTCCATACAGAATAGTCAAGCGGATTCAAATCAGGCGAATTTGCTGGCCATTCATCTCGAGAAATGAAATCTGGAAATTGGCCTAGGAAGATTTGAGTGTCATAAGCTTTGTGTGCATGAGCAGAATTTTGTTGAAAACACCAATATTCGGAGCTAGTATACTTTCCTCCTGTCAACCGACAGGAGCAAAAATGAAAAAAAAATTTTTTTGAATTTTTTTAACAAGTGACCCTTTAGGGGTAATTTTATGCGAAAAATCGATTGCGCGCATTCCCGAACCTTGAAAAC
>OZJO01005666.1:0-19031 GCA_900406225.1 Acrobeloides nanus | reverse complement strand
TTAAACCCTTCGCCCAGTGAGCCTAATAAAATAGGGATGCGTTTTTATTTAGGCTAAGCGGCAGCGAAGCGCGCCGAGCTGCCGCTTAGTCTAAGTAAAAACGCATCCCTATTTTCGATTGTGGTAATACCTACTTTTGAATTAGGCCGAACCTACCGAGCTGTAACTCACTATGTTTCTTAAACTAGACTTAGCTAAGCTTAGGGCTAGCACTAATTCGTTCCGACGCGTTCCGAAACGATCACTAATAGGCCGTTCCGACACGTTCAGAAATGTTCCGACGTCGGAACGAATTAGTGATGCTCCGAACGCGTCGGAACGGTTGTTCGGCGCGTTCTGTCACCACAATGGGGCCGGGTTCGACTCCCAGCTCAGGCACAAAGTGTTTTTTAGCAAAACTTTGTGCCTGAGTCGAACCCGGCCCCATTGTGGTGACAGAACGCGCCAAACAACCGTTCCGACGCGTTCGGAAACGTTCCGACACGTCGGAACGAATTAGTGATGCGTTCCATTTCGGAACGTTTCCGAACGTGTCGGAACGGCCTATTAGTGATTGTTTCGGAACGTGTCGGAACGAATTAGTGATGCTATTAGTGCCACATTAGTGATCTCAAAAATTTCGGAACGAATTAGTGCTAGCCCTTAGGCTCACTGGGCGAAGGGTTTAGGCAGTCTTAGGCCATTTTAGAGGGTTGAAAAAATGATGAAAAATTGATTTTTTCATTTTCAGCTTGGGGGAGATAGTGCATAAGTGCCAAAATTTTAATAATTAAGGCCTTAAGATTTAATAAATCTGATTGGACGGTTAAACTCCCATTGGACGGTTAAAAATCGATTGGACGGCCAAAGTGTAATAGAGCCAAAAATTTTCCCTAATGTAAGGGGGATCCTTATGATTTTTCAATTTTTTTGCCCCTCCCCCGAAATTGATCCCTTACTATGGGTCTGGAGTGAGTCGGAGTGGTCCCCTACCCATTCTGACCGAAGGCCGGAAAAATCCCTAATATTGTTGAGGATATTCAGTGAAAAAAGTTTCATTCATACGAAAGATTTTGTTTAGTTTTTGGATCAAATTACAAATTTACATGACAAAATGGCCAAAATGAGTGAGTATTTGAAGGATATGCGAGAAATTCATGATACTATATTGAAATCACCATTTGCTGCTCCAGGTAAATAATTTTTCTATTTATAAAATCTTTTTAGAATTGAGTGAAAATCTTAATTCCAAGCTTGAAAAATTTAAATCTCATTCACATTCTGTCAACAATGACTTAAAAGGTTTATTATTCTCCTAATAAAATCTTATAAATCATTTTTTAAGAATTGAATCGTGAAATAAACCGTTCAGTTGAATCCAATGAAGCAAATTTTAAAATAAAGAAAAACCAGGTAAGGATTCTCTCGAGTACTGTGACTGAAACTTTTTAGATGATGACTACAAATCGCAAATTTCATAACTTGATGGTAGAATTTAATAATGAACAAGTCAAATACCGTGATAAATCGCAGCAAAGGATTCGATCATATCTCCAAATTTGTAAGTTTATCATTCAAAGTTTGAAATTTATTATAGTTTAGCTTTTGATTTTTGTGCTTTAAGAGAGAACAAAGTTATAATCGTGAGTTTAAGTAGAGTGTGTGATTTGTATATAATATTGTGACTGCGAATATTAAGTGTTATAATTAGAGACTTTCATGAGAACAAAACAAATCTCTTGTCAAGAAAAATGATTCCAATCTCCGCGAATAAAATTCGCATAAAGTGTCATTTATACGTGTGATTTAACAGTTATTTGACAGTCGTAAAGAAAAAAACTTTTCTCTTCAACTTTATAAATTTTGTGCCATTAATCAATCGAAAATTTAACATTTTGCGCACATTTTAAAAGAAGAATTAAATTTCAAGCATTTTCCTGTCGTTTGGCAAAAACGATTTTTTTCGTGATTTTTTAAGAGACGATGTCTCGAAATGTCAAACCTGGGGTAGCCGGGTGGGGGACTTTTGCGCTCTCACATTTGCGCGCGCGACATTTGCTCTCCGACATTTGCACGTCGACATTTGCGCGNTGATTAAAAAAAATTGAGTATTGAAACGATTTATCAAGCGTTACAAAATTTGAAATGTTTTATTGTCTTAGTAAATCAAGGTGTTGACTCAAAGTTCATGGTTTTTGTTGATTTTCTAATTTTCTACGTAGCATTTTGGCTAACTACCAAAATAAAAAATATTATTGCAACGCATGCTTAAAAATGCTGCAATACATGCTTTAAAAAATTATTTTGTGTTAGATCGAACTTTTCCAAATCTCATAAAAGTTTCTAGTTATAATTGAAATCAATAATATGATAGTTTTATTTTAGCTGGTGTCGAAATGGATGATGATGCGATTGAAAAGGCTATTGAAAATGGTCGTATTTATGATACGGTCTCGGTAGATCTTTATTTTAGTTTCTTTAAAACCAACCGTTTAGATATTGTTGGCAGAACGGGATAAGAAAGCTATTTTTGAAGATGTAAAATCTCGGCATGAAGATATTTTGAAGCTTGAAGCAAGTATTAGAGAACTTCATGAAATTTTTCAAGATATGAGCATGCTAGTCGAAAGCCAGGTTTTCTCTTCGTTTAAACCTATAATTTAACTTTTTAAAGGGAGAAATTTTGAATAATATTGAAGCAAACGTCAATGCTGCCACGGATTATGCAAATAGAGCTTTTCGGAATGTCGTACAAGCCAAAAAAGCTAGGAATAGAAATATCAAGGTAGACTTTAAAATTTTAAGAGACGCTTTATTGAACACTCGAACCTAGTGTTAAACGCTTCGAGATGACTTCAAGTTGAATTTATATGTGAGATTAACTCATGGGAAAATTTTTAAAAGTCATTTTAAGTCAATCTAGTGTACCTAAAAAATTCCAAAACTTGTCCGAAGCTCAAAAACCCCATTTTACGTTGATTTTTTTAAATTTTCTAACCTGCCTAAAACACCCTAGATAATTTTTTGGTAGATGTATTTCAACGCGGATAACATTTCTAGCGTGGCTTCGAAAAAATTCGAGAACTTTAATTTTTGAGCCATTTTTACATAGTTGGAGGGATTCGGTCCTCTTTAGGACCACAATTGTAACAAGAATCACATGCATATACTGAACCAAGGAAAAGTTTTCACAGCTCGTGAATGCGAAATTTGGATTCCTCGCATAAAAATATCCCTAGAGGATCATTTCTCGAAAAAAAATTTTTGGGGTAACCAAAGTGGAATAATACTAAATTTTGGCCGAAAAAATTATCTAAGGTGTTTGTTTTACATGTTAGAAAATTCAAAAAATCAACATAAACTCGAGTTTCTGAGCTTCGGACAAGTTTTTGAATTTTTTAGGTACATCTAATTGACTCAAAATGACTTTTAAAAAATTTATCATGCGTTAATCTCACTAAATAAATTCATTTTGGAGTACTCTCGAACCGTTTAACACTAATCCCTCCCAGGTTCGAGTGTTCAAGAAAGCGCCTCTTAATATTTAAAGAGGGGGGAATATCCAGAGCCTATTTGAAAAAAATTTTTTTTTCTTCGGAAACACACCTCCTGGGGGTAAAAAAATGCGAAAAACACGAAAATCGCAAAATTAAAATTCCTAGTCACGACCAGACCACTCAGACAGATATGTCAAAAAACAGCACTATGGAACACCTTTTTTTTCATCTCAGAATTTATTACGATATCCTTTTTCCAGGTGTCATCGACGAAAAATTTTACAACTTTTTTCACTTTTCCAGTCGTTTTGGAAATATTCGAATTGTTCGGATTGCCGGCGTTCTCCTTTGATTGCGGCCAGGTGAATCTTGTTGTAGTGTATGGCGCCGAGTTTGCTTCTCAATTCAAAGCCCTTGGTTCGATATCCAATACGTTTCGGACGGTAGATGATCATCACGTTGTGAAAACTCTCCGAATATATGTGATGTGTTCTGCGGCTAGCCGTTGGATGTCGTTTAAAAATGCCGTATCGTTAGCGATGGCCAACAACGTGTTGAAAGGCGGGGAATTGGAGTCAACAGGCTCTTTTTTCGCTAGTGTAAATACATAAAGGTGTTCCATAGTGATGTTTTTTGACATATCGCATATCTGTCTGAGTGGTCTGGTCGTGACTAGGAATTTTAATTTTGCGATTTTCGTGTTTTTCACATTTTTTTACCCCCAGGAGGCGTGTTTCCGAAGAAAAAATTTTTTTTCAAATAGGCTCTGGATATTCCCCCCCCTTTAACCTTCATTTTTAGTTAAAAATTTTTGCGGCTATATGTACTATTATTCTTATAATTATTTTATTTTTTGTTGGTACCGCAGTGTTCTGCTTCTATCTACCGTTCGTTTGTAGGTAATTCTCGATATACAATGAACGAATGCCTTCTTTATCTACAGGATGGGCCAAATGAATCTGGACACCCCATTTCTACATAGAACCATCGTCAATTTAAAACTGTTTATTATGAACGATAGCTTATTGAATTCTTGAGGTTACGCCGAGCAACTTTGTAGAACATCCCTTTTAATGAAAACCTTTGCGTCCGTATGAAATCTATTGTTTCATTAATTGAGTGAATGTACAAAGTGGACTTAAATAACCCGACCCCCTCAAATTTCATAAGAATTTTCTTCATAACAGAAATTTTTTCACAAAAAGTGATGTTCTATAAGTGTTCGGTGTTTTTTCAGGAACAACTTTGTAGAATATCACTTTTTGTGAAAAAAATTTCTGTTATAAAGAAAATCCTTATGACTTTTAATGAGAGGGTCGGGTTATTTAAGTTCAGCCTGTACATTAACTTAATTAATGAAACAATAGGTTTCATAGGAACATAAAGGTTTTCATAAAAAGTGATACAAAGTTGCTCGGCGTAATCTCAGAAGTTCAATGAGCTATCATTCATAACAAACAGTTTTAAATTGACGATAATTCTATGTAGAAATGGTTGATCAGGTTCATTTGGCCCACCCTGTATTGTTTACATATGTGCTTTATCTCTTTACATATCAATCATTAATTTTACTTCGTTGATGCCTTATATTTTATTTGTACCTCATAAAAGTATTTATTAAAATTCGTTATTCTTTTGAGTAATACCTGATTTATCAAAGCAGATTTTTTAAATTTGTTCACCCATCCAATATGTTATTTTTGCTATCTATATGGACCAGGGCTACCAGATGAAATTTTAAAATTTAAATTTGTTAAAACCAAATTTAAGCAATTTCTTAAATTTCCTTTAAATTACTAAGTTTTTAGTGTAAAATTTAAGTAAATTGACTTAAATCTATTTAAATCTGACACCCCTGGTGTGGACATCAGTTTGGGAGCAAATGTTCAAAAATTATTGACATCGCGACAAAAATAAGGGGACATCCAACCAAAGTTTGGGTATGTTGAAAAAAATTTAGGCACAGTAAAGCGTCTATACATCCATAGTAAATCTGTGATGTTAATTCTCATGTTGAAAGGCCTTTTCATGTTCATATTTATTTTTTTAAATTAATTTTGTTGTTCTTAAAATTTCTAATTCTACTACTATCATCATGCAATGTCTGTCTGTTTATGCAGATCTCGGGAACGCGTGATTTAAATCCAGGACGCTAAAACTAAAGTTAGTGGGGACGATGAGAGAAGATCAACATCAGTTTTATGTGGTACCCCGTCAAAAAATTTCACTCCTCATAAGATGTTGTAATTAAACATTAAAATTTTTTTCCAAAATGTAATAATTTTTGCATTTTTATAGCGTTGTGGCCGTTCGGAATCACGAATTGTCGTTCAGAGTTAGTTACTCTCGGAGAAACCGCGAGCGCCGGAGGCGCTCGGTCCCCAGTACTAATAAAAAAAATTAAGTTTAAACTTTCTTTATATCAAAAAGGAATTTACCATTACTTTTTATCTCGTTGTAATAAATTTATACGTTTTTAAAGTTAAATTTTCAAAATGATTGATTGTCATTGCCATTTGGCGGATGATGATTTTGATGCTGATATTGATGAAGTTGTTTCTCGAGCTAAAGAAGCTAATGTTAAAGCTGTAATAGTTTGTGCTGAATTTTCTTCACAATTTCAAAAAATTTTGGATCTTAGTAAAAAGTATCCGGGTTTTTGCAAGCCTGCATTGGGGATTCATCCTGTTCAGGTAAGTCAATTTTTTATACCTTTGGTTTATATGATCATGGTAAACATTAAATTTGTAGAAAATGAATATTTCTGTTTCTTGGGATGATTTTGAAGGAGTTGAATATGCATTGCGAAAGCATTCTCATGAAATTTGTGCCATTGGCGAGGTATATTTCATTACTTTGGGTTATTCCAAAAATTTTACGACTTCACTTTTAACTTTTTTTTAAAGTAATAAATTTTTTTTTGAAAAAATATAAATTTTTATTTCTTTTTAAAGTGAAGTCCAAGAACTTTGAAACAACCTAATAGCCAAAATTTTAGGTGGGGTTGGATTTCACTCCACGATATTTGAAAAAGGATAATGATAAGCAAATACAGAGAGACATTCTTCAAAAGCAGATCGAATTGTCTAAGGAATTGGATTTACCATTGTAAGTATAGGGTGTAAACTGATGATTTTGTGTTTCTATTGAATAGTACAAATTATAAGTCATTATTTAATCTTTATGGGGCTTAGGAAATTCATACATCCGTTCTTTAGAAATGTCCACTCACGATCAGCAGGAAGACCTGTTATTGATTTTCTAATTGAGAATAGTGCCCAAAAAGTGCTTCTTCATGCTTTCAGTGGCAATGTAAAAAATGCTGAACCGGGTATTAAAGCGGGTTATTACTTTTCGATTCCACCATCTTTTTCAATTAAGCCGACTGAGGTATGATCTTGAAATAAGGTCAAAATTATACATGATGATAACTGTACTAATTTTTCAGAAAACTCCACTAATAAAAGCAATCCCCATAGATCAAATTTGCCTCGAAACCGATTCGCCCGTGCTTGGACCAGTAAGAACTGAACGGAATGAGCCCAAAAATATTGGAATCAGCGCGAAATTTATTGCCGATGTCAAAGGAATTCCAATTGAAGAAGTTATTCATATAACTACTCAAAATGCATTGCGATTGTTCAAGTGACTTACTTTTTTGATATTGTAGCAAAAGTTTTTTTTATGAATATGTTGTAGCCGATTTAGGATATTCAAAATTCGCTAACCGATTTAGGATCATCGATCTTGATTCTAAATCCCCGACTATTCTTCTAGGCTTAGGCCTAGAAGAATAGCCGGGGATTTAGAATCAAGTACTCTATTCTACTATTATTCTAGGCCTAAGCCTAGAAGAATAGTCGGAGATTTAGAATCAAGATCGATGATCCTAAATCGGCTAGCGAATCTTGAATATCCTAAATCGGCTAGCTGACTCAGGATCAGGTGAAATCCTAAATCGACTACAACAAATATAATAGACTTTTAACGGACTTTTTAAACACAATATAATTTTTAAAAATATCAAGGCTTTTGTGTAGTTTTTTCAAGTTTTTTTAAAAATGATATACATCTTGAGACTTGCATTATTTTGAAACATAAAATGTAGATCGAGCACCTGCTCGGCTCGGACTGCGTTCGGGCACGCTTCCGAGCTACACTAAATAGCGACGTTCCTGAGCGGTATCTACGTTTTTTTATAGTCCTATTGAAATTCGCATAAAACATGTTTAAATACGTTCTATTAAGACGTTATAGCTATTAAGACGTTATAGCGTATTAGGGTCGCCATTAATACGTTCGGACGGCTCCCGAACGGACTTTAGTTACTAATTGCGATCAGACGCGTTCGGAAACATCACTAATATGCTTTCGGATGCATTCGGGCGCTCGTCCGAACGCGTCGGAACGTTTCCGAACGCCTATTAGTGATGTGTCCGAACGAAATTAGTGAAGTCAACAATTTCCGAACGAATTAGTGGCAGCCTTTAGTCTACTGTAGACAGACTAACCATCGTTCCACGTAAAAATATATGTGAAAAATTTAAAATCGATTTTAAATTTGCCCAGTTGTGTACCCCCTCGATTTTATTGTCAAAAGTCTTAGAATTTCGTCCTCTTCATCTTCACAAAAGCATCTTCAAAAATAAGTATCAAGGTTCAAAAATAAGCAAAAATGCTTAGAAATAATAAAAAAATAGCCGCACTAAGTAGGATTATGGGCTTCGTAAATGGGTAGGATCCCATTTCCATTTCAAATAATGAATTTTTATGCATAAGTTAGTGAAAGATTCATTTTTTATTCTTATTCAAATATAATCTTACTTTTCTTATTTAAACATCTCATATTCTCTTTTTTTTAGTTTCGCTTTACTTTATCACAAGGTTAGTACACTCACAAAATCTCTCTAAGCTAACCCCTGTATTTTCGGGGTTTAACCCCCGAAATTGGTTTTGTTTCGGGGGTTAACTCCCGAAAATACAGGAGTTAGCTTAGAGAGATTTTGTGAGTGTAGAGATGCGTCGAAATCGAAAATTTGGGAGTCGAAAACGAAATAGGTGATCGAAATTGTATAGTTCTTAGCTTTTACTCTATTTTTTCAATGCTTGTTTTTAAGCTGAAATGCTCAGAAAATGATGAATATTGGCAAAAAATGATTTTTTTACATGCTACATGTTTTCAAAAGATGTTATTTTTTGTTTTTTTGAAAAAATGTAGTATGTTTACATAAAAATGCCCTCTGTGATCGAACCCTCCTCGTTAGAAACTGCAAATCTAGAGTCCTAGATATTCGGCTATAAGGGCTTGTTCAGCGCGTAACTTTTTTGCAAGTATCAGAAGCCGTGTCCGTTATGCCAGTTGTACGTTATGCAGATGCCAATTATGCCAGATTTCCGTTGTGCCAGTTGCTTTTATGTTAGTTGCCAGGTCGCCAATGTGGGACCATTAGAATTGTTGAAAATTTTTTACTTTACTATGTTTCCGAATTTCGACGAAATTTGAAGGTAAAAATCTAACAATGTATTGAAGGTCGAAATCTAACATTATAAATCGAAATTTTGGTCTCGAAATTTCGATTTCGGCTCATCACTACAGTTTAGGTTATATATTCAAAATTACTGATCTTAAAATGAGACACATATGGAATAGCATTATTTTTAATATTTTATTCTTAGTAATCGGTTCATTGCTAGTCTTGGCCAATGATAATACAAGCCAGCAATCAAAGTAAATTTTGAAAAGAAAAACAATAAAACTTATTTTAAAGGACCAGTCCGGTCGAAAAAAGTTGCTATTTTTGTTAATATTCGGAAAGTTCATGAAAAATGAAGCATTTTGTTTTTATGGTAAATTCTGAATCGTTGTAGTTTTTGAGATAATTGCGTGTGAAGTTGACGAGTTTTTTAAGAAGAAAATAATTCAAAATCCTTGAACATTTAGTAAAAAATATATAGAATTTTGTATAGCTCGACAAGATGAATAAAACGACACCAAAATTATCCACTTTAAAAATTGTTTTAGATTATTGAAACAAAAACTTTCCAAAAAATTCAAATGTTTTCGTTTCAATAACCCAAAACAATTTTTAAAGTGGATCATTTTGGTGTCATTTTATTCGTCTCGTCGAGCTATAAAAAATGCTATATTTATTTTCTAAATTTTCAAGGATGAATTATTTTCTTCTCAATATACAGATTTTATTGATTCAGGGGGAAAATAACCGTCATAACTCAGGTGCAAGTTTTCGTTGTAATACACAAAATGTAAAAAATGGCGAACTTCACACGCAATTATCTCAAAAACCACAACAAGTTAGAATTCACCATAAAAACAAAAATGCTGCGTTTTTCATGAACTTTCCGAATATCTACAAAAAACATGGCAACTTTTTTTCAACTTTCAACTGGACTGGTCCTTTAAGTGAAACTCAAGAAGTAGTGGATATGTTGAATCAAGTTGGTTTTAAAACAACAACAACATCTGCAAGTATTGTTACATCAAACTTGATTATCGATATGGCTACTTTGTTTTTAAGTTTAATGGTAACAATTCTTATAACATTTATATGACTTTAATAAAGCTTTTTATTGATTTTAACCTATGTGATGTACATATAAGTTATAATGGGCAAACAATTAGTCTAGTGATTTGGAAAACTCCATTTTTCAGCATCTATGATGGAGATCCAAAAAATGGAGTTTTCCAAATGATTCAAACCCGGCCCAAAACTAATTATAAAGCTCGGGCATGGTCAAAAATGAAAAATTATTGTATTTTTAAGTCAAAAGAGCCACAATTTAATGGAATTTTCCTGAAATTTGTGTTAAAAATGTTAAAAATCAACATTTTTGCGTCTAACTCGGTCAGAAAACAATTATGTTCAAAAAATCGCTTATAATTTATTTTTCAACATTTGAGGAAAATTTTAAGACCAAAATTATAGAAAATGGAAACGAGGAAAAGCTTCGCAAACTTTTTAAAAATTTTGATTTTTTCAATAAAAAATTCAGTGCAAATTCCCTGAATTTCAATACAAATTTGTATTGAAACGATTATGTTTTTTGAAGACTTTTTTTCTCATTTTGGAACACCGTGATATATGGAACAAACTTCAAAGATAGAATTGAGTCATTTGTTTGTGCTTCTTCCGCAAAAAACCAATCACATAGGTTGGTTGAATGGATCGACTAACACGTGCCAAAAAAACTATATCTGAGCTTGTTTATTGATGGAGCTTAGGCACTATTTATTAATAGTAAAAATGAGCTTGTTTGATTTTGTTATTTTTTATCATTATTAGAGGGCATTAGAAAATTTTTCACTTTGATAGAGTTGTTGATTGTAAAATATTTTTCTAATTATCGTCAAAAATTTTTAGTCAAAGTAGCTTTTTACTCAATAAGTACGACCATAAAGATTTGTTCCATATATGGAACAGGCCACAAAATATGCCATTTTTTAAAGGGGCGGGGGTCCAACTTAGGATCGGGTAGAAAATTTTTTTAAACAAGTGACCCTTTAGCGGTAATTTTATGCGAGAAATCGATTGCGAGCATTCCCGAACCTTGAAAACGCTTCCTTGACCCTGATTCAGGGAAGGCATCGGTATATTGAAGCGAAAATCAAACATTTTCGAATTTTTATGAGAAAACCGTCGATTCTTAGGTTTTCTAGACGAGGAATCGATTGCGCGTACTCCCGAACCGTGAAAACGCCTCATTGACCCTGATTCAGAGAAGGGATCGGTGTTTGGAAGCGAAAATCAATCTATTTACTTAAAGAGAGTTATATAAACGTTGTTAGAGTTGATTTTTATTATAAACAAATGTGTTCGCGCGTGCTTTATTTGTTTGATTTTTCCCTGAGTCAGGATCAAGGAAGCGTTTTCACGCTTTGGGAGTGCGCGCAATCGATTTTTCACATAAAATTACCCCTAAAGGGTCACTTGTTAAAAAAATTTTCTACCCGGCCCTAATTAGGACCCCCCTTTAAAATGGGCATTCAATTTGTGGCCTGTTCCAAATATGGAACAATGATCTACACATGCTATTAACATAAAAGTTACACAGTTCGGATCAGTATGATGTCAATATGCCGAAAATAACATTTTTTCATGATATTCAATCGGAATGATATTGGCCACGTTAAAGGGTTAATACTAGTCCCTGGGACCTTCGAGTGTTCAAGAAATCGTCTCTTAAATAAATTCCGTAATCTGTAAAAACCCTGTAAAAAACCATAATTTTCGTAATCCGTAATTACGGATTACGTTCCACTACTGATCGGGGGTGTATTTAGCTCCTGCCAAACCTATTTTTTGACAACTCAGGGGGGGGGGGGGGGTCGTAAACTTGTCGAAGTTTCCTCTTTATCCCTCGTAAATTTGGGAAAATATGGACCTTATCTGCTCAGGTATGTAATTGTTAATTATATATAAGTATCTATATATGAGATCCCATGATTAATATCAGTAAAAATTTCAACGAAACTTATTTCTTTAGGTAATAGTACGCTTTTTACGTAAAATAATAATCATGGTCTTATGTCTGTACCCATGACAACGTTGCTAGCGGAGCCTCGAAAGATTTTACGTGTCATAGCAAGCTGAAGCTTAAACAAAGCCGGATTCGTTTCTCGTTAGTTCAAAGAGTGTTTACTTGAAAAACTTTGAATCTTTTTACTTTAAGATAATTTTTATAATTTGGCATGGCACACAATTTGTATTTTATCTGTATACTCTGTATGATATTCGTATCACTTCGTGAAGCAACTATAGCTTCTCTGGATTCACTAACAAGTCATACTAAAGACAATTGTACTATATTGCGAAATAATATGACAGGTATTAAACAATAGTGATGCATCGAAATCGGAAATGTCGACATCAAAATCGAATCGAGTTATAAACTCACGAAATCGAAATCGGGGTCGATATTTCAAAACCGATATCTCGAAATTTCATTGGACAATTCTAAAATTTTGATGAAAAACTGAAAAGTTTGAAAGAAATGGGAAAAGATGTTGAAAAATAGAGAATTTTTCAACCGTGATTTTTTTTCAAAAATTTTATGTAAAAATAGGGGGCCCAGACATGTAGTGAGAAGGGGGGGGGGCAATCCGGACAATTCTCCCTCTCCTCAGAGGACCATTTTGCCCTTTTTTAAGGGCTTTGCTCTTTTTTTGATCGCTGTTACCCTTTATTTATTGTGTAAAAAAGGGCAAAACGACTAGTAATGCGTCGTTTTATGAAGAGGTGTTTTCCAGTTTTTCGGCTGATAATGAGATGATGGGGTGACGGCCCACATCACATGCTAAAAATGATTTCAATCACATTCTAAAATGATTCAAATTCTTGTATAAACATTTTAGAAGAAAAGATATCAGATTCTAAAGTAGCAACTTTGGAGAATTGCTTGTATTATTACCTAGTTGATAGAGAAGCAAAGATCTCGGATTTTGGGCATAATTTATTTCTTCAACCTCCAGGAGAAACAAATATAAAAGTTAAAATTGTGAAATTTCTTGTTCATCAAGTTGATCTTGTAATTTTTCTCACAAATATATATATTTTTTGCAATATTTTAGCAAGAAAAGTCATCTTCTACATTTCATATACATGGCGATTTGTATATTGTAAGCTCATTTNAAACAAATATAAAAGTTAAAATTGTGAAATTTCTTGTTCATCAAGTTGATCTTGTAATTTTTCTCACAAATATATATATTTTTGCAATATTTTAGCAAGAAAAGTCATCTTCTACATTTCATATACATGGCGATTTGTATATTGTAAGCTCATTTTTCTATACAAATTTTGTATGTATTTTTTTTAGAAGTGGAACGACAGTCGATTAAAATGGAATAGTACTGAATGGAAATTTGTTGGTAAAGGAAATGGAACATCATTTGCTTTGCATGATTTACATAATATTTGGACACCTTCCTTTACTGATGAATCGTAAATTTAAAATTGTGAAAAATACTAGCAAATACTTTTTTAGATATTGCAGCATAAAGGAGGGGTGTATGTCAGCAATAGATGACATTGAAATTTCGTCAGATGGAGACGTTTCAGCCAGGCTTACATTCAGATATCCAGCATATTGCAGCATAGACTATTACAGGTTGATTAAAGGGCGATGAATAAAATGACCCAAAATTATCCAATTTGAAAATTTTGTTGGGTTATTGAAACGAAAACTCTGATTCATATTTTCGTTTCAATAACCAAGAACATCTTTTTCTTATGAAAATGAAGTTTTCAGATTTTGTCTTTGTTCATAAAAATGTCCTCTACAGTTTGCAAAGCTTTTTTTGGGGCAAATTTTTCGTGACCATGGTCATTTGATTAAAGTTTTAAATGGTATGTTTAGATATCCCGAAGAAACAAATGATTGTTGTCTATTCCTTTCGTATGCAGAAACCGAACGCACTACCGAGTTTGATGTTAGCACCGAGTATAAAAAAGAAATTAACAAACCAGTGGCCATAACTAAAGTTGAAAAGGACATTACTGATCAAAAGACCATATTAATGAATGTTGAAACTTCGGTTTGGAAAGCTCAGGCATAATATAAAAAGTTCAAACTCATGTAAATCCGTAAATTGTAGGATCAAACCATTGATACTGTAAAAATTGCTGGGTGGAGGACCGAATTTTTGCGTCTTTGTGTTCATTCCCGAAAAGAAATGTCAACGTTAAAAGTCGCGCTTAGAATTCCTGTTACGATAGCCACTATGCTAATGTTAGTATCTCCCTTATTTGGAGACTTGAAGACCCAATCTTTTGTGAAACTTTTTACGTTGACCTTACAAACCATTTGTTTCCTCTTTTTGTGTTCTATTGCTCCAGAAAATGGGTTCGCTGGAACCAAACCAAAAATTTGTAAGTCATAATCTTGTCTTTTATTACGATTTTTAGATACCTTCTATGAGTTCTTATTCTTCCTTAGCTTTCTTAGCGTAGTCGTTACACTTGTTGCTCTTGGCCTTAGTAGATTGAAGCGAAACGTTCCACCTTCTCATACGCTCTATCTAGCGGCAAAACTTGTCAATCGATACGTTTGTTGTGTGGAGCCGGAAACTAGCACATCTTATCAACGATACATTGATGATACTTGTACTGAGGGCGGGCGACAAACCTCTTCGACAGATGCGCCAGATTACACAACCGAGTGGCGACATATCTACATTGCGTTCAATAATCTATTCTCAGGACTTTCTTTTACACTGTTTATTTTTACGATCATTTTCGATATTTTGTAAATACATGAACAATAAAGTTTATTTTATTTGATCTAACTATCTATAAAAAAGTTGCAAGCAAATTCTCAGCTTTTACAAGAGTAGTTATTGAGGTCTCAAATCAATTCCTATGAAGAACTAGACCGATTTTACTAAAGAGATGTCAACTTTATCACATGTGTTCAGTGATTTGAATCTTTGGTTATAGGAAAGGTGGTCAAAAAGTTTCTCTATGTGTACATCTTGAAGAGCACCCAAAAATGCACTAAATCTGTCATCTATCCGAACCAGGGTTGTATGGTTCGGATAGACCCTGTATATTATTACAAAACAAGACATGAAAATTCTAATGAAGACAATCACGAGATTCTCCGGGAAATTAACCAGCAAGTTCGATTGCACTTGCATCATAGATAGCTTTATTGATATAACTTTTAGGAATAGTAATTGAGAATTTTCGTTGGCATGTTAAATGATTTAAACAAATAAAACCAAAATTGTACGAATATATCTTCCCAAACATGATAAAAATTGAATTTTGGTGTAATCCAGGTAAGCGACGCAAAGTGGGGTTGGGGAAAAGTCTTGAGAAAACAAAATAGAAGGCTTTGTTTTTCGCAAAAAATCTTTTTTATTCATTTTATTTCACTAATTATTGTTCGAAAACATTTTTATTTACAATTACTCAAAAACAAGATAACTGTCCACATGATTTTATGATGTGATTTGTAGTCTTTATGATGTAGTCACATGTGTTTTGAATGTGTCAAAAGTCTGAAGACGACAAGAAAAATATTGAAAATTGACTTTATTGGGGATTTTTTCAATGCGATGAATCGATCGCATTCATGCCCGAACTCTGAAAACGCTGATTTTTCGAATTTTTGACCCAAAAACTAAATGCACGTTTGTTTATGTAATAAGTCTGTGCCAACTTTTGTTTTTCGTTCGTTTTCGATACTCGAGGGGTTCGGCTATGGGGAACACAAATCCGATGGAATTTTCAAGTTTTGACTTCAGAAGATACCCCTACCAGAAGGGTGGGGTAAAAACCTAGGGCAAAAAATGGAATTTTCAAAAATGGGTTTTTAAGCTTAAAACTAGACTAAAAAATTAAGGAAAAAACTCTATGAAAACCCTCAGGGGCTGTCCTTAAATTATGTTTGCCAAGAGGGAGGGGGGTCTCTTAAAATCTAACGCTCCATTAAAATTTTAAAGAGGGGGGGGGGGTAAGAATCAGGGACTAATCTCGATCGATATTTTTTTGCCAAAACAGCCTATATAGGGATAAAATCATGCGAAAAATCGATTGTGCGCATTCCCAAAGCGTGAAAATGCTTCCGTGACCCTGATTCAGGGAAATAGATGTGTTTATTGAAGTGAAAATCGAAAACCTTGAAATTTCTCCCTCAAAATCATATTTCTGGGGGTAATTTCATGTGGGGAATCGATTGCGCGCATTCCCGAAGCTTGAAAACGCTTCCCTGATCCTGATTCAGGGATAAGAGTGTGCATTAAAGCGAAAATTCAACATATATTAATTTACCCTAAATCAGGGTCACGGAAGCGTTTTCAAGCTTCGGGAATACGCGCAATCGATTCCCCGCATGAAATTACCCTCAGAAATATGATTTTGAGGGAGAAATTTCAAAATTTTTCAATTTTCGTTTCAATACACACATCTATTTCCCTGAATCAGGGTCAAGGAAGCATTTTCACACTTCAGGAATGCGCACAATCGATTTTTCGCATGATTTTACCCATATATAGGCTATTTTGACCTCACGGGGCACCCCTACCGAAGGGGAGGGGGAATAAAAAAAATCTAGGGGCCAAAAAATCGAATGTTCAAAATTGACTCCAAATCGGCTAATTTTTTGTCTCGGGGTTTTCGGGTATGGGGAATATCTAAAGGAATTTTTCAATTTTATCTTCACGAGACCCCTACCGGGGTAAAAAACCTAGGGGCCAAAAAATCGAATTTTCAAAAATCGATTTAAATCGGCTAGTTTTTTATATTCGGGAGTTTCGTGTTGGGAAACACCATTCCAAAGGTCCCGACTCTTGAAAAACTCATCTAAGGTGTCTACGTGACCCTCTCCCCCCGCGGAGAGAGGGGGAGAGTCACGTAGACAGGTCCAAGAAATCGATTTTTCAACAAGTGTTCCAAATTGGCATATTTGTTATACTCGGGTGTTTGTGGTATGGACGAGACAAGGCCGGTCTTGGCTCGTTTGATTAAATTACTGTCGTGGTCATATAATTTTACTAACACTTTCTTTGCCGGCTTTCCATTATATTTAAGCGTTCCTCTGACTCCGATAAACTGACTTGGGCGAATACCAAGACTCGACATATATCGTTAAAATGACTAAAATTAGCGCTAAGTTTAGCATCTCTGTAGCAAAAATATAGGTACTAGTATAACTTAGTGGGTCCACCCAAATTTAAAAAAAAAACTTTTATAGGGGTATTTTTATGCGAGGAATACAAAAATTGCACTCCCGAAACATGAAAATGCTTCCTTTCTTGTTTAACTACGACCCATTTTAGCATCGACGGTATTTTTTCGTGTAACATGTTTTACTTTTTTTTGTAACATAATTACTTTTTTTGTAACATCTTTTTGGTTGTAACATTGAGTATTTTTTTGTAACATCAAAATCTTGTAACATCATTTCCGAACTTATTTTTGTACACCATATCGGGGTATTTATTAAAAGCATCAATATTGAAGAAAGAGCTTTTACTCAGTTTGAGATCTGAGTCCCAGTTCTTGAAAGCTCGATTGCAAATCCAGACGGTTCGATTCTGAAGACACAGAAAAAAGCCGTGGTACAAGCCTAAGACCTAACAAGTAAAGGTCCTCATGTTGATTTCTTCGATTTCGCCCAAACATATGCCAATTTTTTACCCATGATGGGAGTACTAAAAAACCGTAAAAAATTTTTCCAACCGACACTCCTATGAGGAGATAGAGCCCAAAATGTGGTTTTTGGGGTCAAAATTAGGGTTCAAAGAAATGGTCATAACTTTTTATGGTTAAAAGCTTTTTCAATAACTCTTTTTGCATTTGACAGAGGGTGAAAAGACGCAAATTATGGTATATTAACTTTGGCCTCAACTCTTTATCTTCATGGTTAAAAACGCCTAACAAAAATGATACCATTTTTCTTAAGAAAAATCGAACTTTCGGGGGTCTCAATTCGACTTTATTTTGCTCGAATAGACTTTAAATCGACTTAAAAAACTGTTTCTAGATCAGAAAAACACTTTCTGATAGTTTTTGGAGTAAGTTTTGAAAGTTCAACTTTTGACCCCCACTGGACCCGCCAGGCCATCGACCACCAGAGGTCGAAAATCGAACTTTCACAACTTACTCCAAAAACTATCAGAAAGTGTTTTTCTGACCTAGAAACAGTTTTTTAAGTCGATTTAAAGTCTATTCGAGCAAAATAAAGTCGAATTGAGACACCCGAAAGCTCGATTTTTCTTAAGAAAAATGGTATCATTTTTGTTAGGCGTTTTTAACCATGAAGATAAAGAATTGAGGCCAAAGTTAATATACCATGATTTGCGTCTTTTACCCTCTGTCAAATGCAAAAAGAGTTATTGAAAAAGCTTTTAACCATAAAAAGTTATGACCATTTCTTTAAACCCTAATTTTGACCCCAAAAACCACATTTTGGGCTCTATCTCCCCATAGGAGTGTCGGTCGGAAAAATTTTTTGCGGTTTTTTAGTACTCCCACCATGGGTAAAAAATTGGCATATGTTTGGGCAAAATCGAAGAAATCAACATGAGGACCTTTACTTGTAAGTTATACAAAATTATACAAAAATCATCATCTCTTATATCTTTTGATTTTGGTAGATGGGGTGGGGATAGCGTAGCTCGATGTCTCCTCCGCCGGAATGGGATAGAGTTCGGCTATGACACTACTAAGTGAAAACTGTCGACTTCGATTTCCGAAGTTTTAAGAGACGATATCTCGAAAATTCGAAGATTTTGGGGTTACTGCGGCACTAGGCAAACTAAGTATATAATATGAAATTTGGACGCAAAATAAACATATTTAAGCAATTGAAATGGTGTACAACATTTAAAAAAGTCAATTTTGGCCCATATGAATGTTGGACATTACATGAATATTACAAGTGTTTTTTACACTTTAGTATTTTGAGCATATCTCTTGAAGGTTAAATCCAATTTCGATGATCTTGGTGTCGTTGGATTGCTGGTGATACGGGCTACAACTTTTATATTAGGTGTAGGGGGTCATGTTGTGGAAAAAGTGGTCGAAAACTTAG
>OZJO01005658.1:0-32964 GCA_900406225.1 Acrobeloides nanus | reverse complement strand
GAGAAAACTAACAGCGAGACTTTTTCGTAGCTATCTTGAAAAATTTAAAAAATGCGAAAGCTTGTTAAAACTGTAAAAATTTTCAAAAACAAGGATGTGGAGTAGAGATGTTTTTTTGGCGTTGGAGTTTTGTATTGGTGTCAACGACGAAATTCGTGGAGTTTTGGTGTCAACGATAAAACTAATGGAGTTGGCACCACACCTCAGCAATGAAGAGAAACGTTTATGGTTCGAATCGGAAAACGAGAAGCGTCCAAGAAATATACCGTCAACGACAAAATTCATGGAGTTTTGGTTTTGTCGTTAACGATAAAACTCATGGAGCTTTGGTGTCAACGACAAAACTCATAGAGTTGGCATCACACTTCAGCAATGAAGAGAAACGTTTATGGTTCGAATCGGAAAACGAGAAGCTTCCACCGTCAACGACAAACCAAAATTTTATGAGTTTTGTCGTTAACGATAAAACTCATATACATACGTGGGCAAGGGGGACTATCCCCCAAATAGACGATGTGCTAGGGCATTTTCTTGAACGTTTCGTGAATAAGTTAGGGGTCATAAGGATCTCGCATCAGATCTTCCCAAAACTCAACTCCCTTGATGTTAAGCAATAGTAGACGGAGCATGGCGAGTTCCTCTTGCTTCAATCTAACCGTATATGCTCGGTCCCCCCCCCCCCCCCCACTTCTTATTGGCCAAAAAATTGTGATACCATTTCTTATTTTGCCCAAAATCCGAAAAAATACACAAGGATCCCCCTTATGTTTTTGCCCAAAATTTGAAACAAAGTCAATTTTTTTGGTAAAAATTCGTATATTCGTAAATTTAGGACCAAAAACACTTATGTTACGACCCACTTCTTAAATTTTTTGACCAAAATACATGGACCCAATTCTTATTTCGAACCCTGTCCCCCCCCCTACTTGCCCGTGTATGCTCATGAAGTTTCGGTTTTGTTGTTGACGACAAAACCCAATATCACTTTGGTCTTGTCGTCAACGACGATAATTAACGACATAAGTTGTATCCTACTAGCTTTTGATATACACTTGATACATACGCCTAATCTCATTCAATGTCGCATTGAACTCGTATAGTGGCAGCTCATGACTGCAGCAATTAATATAGCCTCCTTATGGTCGCCATACTCTTCCCTCTCAGGGCTTCCTTCCTCTTTTTCGCACATCCGTTATTGTTCGCCATGAGATGGAATGATGACCGGCCGGATAAATCCCCTCTTGGCTTAAGCTATTTATGTCCCATTTATATGCATGAGAAACATAGTTTTTTTTTACTTTTTGACATTCACAATTTTATATGATTCGGTAGTTGCATGCAAAAAAATGCTGAAACTCCTTGCCTTAGTTATTGGGGTTTGTCGCGGAAACGGCTATGAGAGACACATATTTCACACCCGCAGGACGGAACTTGTTTCGATCGATTCCCCTACATATCGGTGTCAGTTCATTCGTCATCAAAGAGCCATAATCTCAAGCTAATTTCTCTCAACTACGTTCGTATTCTTCGGAAAAGTCGATTGAATTTTTTTAGCTAGCAAAAACCTTGATATCCCACATGGCAGATGTTTACTTCATCTGTCGTTTCGATTATGACATTTTATTTAAAATTCTTTTCACTCTACAAAAAGAAGAATCGTCATTGTTGTGCCGTCTTTTCGGATTTCTTAGGATCAGCGGTGAGCGACTTATTTTACTCGAATACTAGATCGCCACATGAGGTCATTTTTCAAATTTTAGTTCGTATTTGAACGACACTTTTTGTTGTATAAATTGAGTTTTCTTTTAAACAAAGACAGACAAATGGGTTTTGAACATGCATCTGTTCAAAACCCGTTGTTTGTTATTACAGATGGGTTTCAAAATTGGGTTTCCCTGAATGTATAAGGAAGTACTTTTTGTTGGATATATTGGGTTGGACCATAAGTTTTCGGCTTTTGTTATTTGCAAGGAATCTTTACAAAAATGACGCTGGGTTTTCTATGCAAGGAATCGATTGCGTGCATTACCGAACTGTGAAAATGCTTCCCTGATTCAGAGAAAGGAATGAGTGTATTGAAGCGAAAATGAACTAAAATTAGATTTTAGTCGGAAAATCGATTGTCTAGGGACTTTTCTAGGCCGCGAATTGATTGCGCGCATTTTTAAGGCATGAAAAAATTATCATTGCACTGATGCTATTTTGAAAACTTTTAAAAGAGTATAGGGTACCTTTCTGTGATCAAAATCAAAAAATTCCTTCAAATTCTAGTTCTTATATAAGAATTTATCATTTCAAGAAGGAAGAGAGAAGAAAAAGCGGGGCATCAAAAACATAAACATAGCAAATCGGCGAAAGAAAAAAGCGGAAAATTATGATCGATAATTTCAAAAAGACGTTATTTTCATACAGAAAATGACTATTAAAAAATTAAATAAAGCACAAAAAATCTTGCGGTTTCCGTTTAGTGAAGGAGTTCAGGAGCTTTTTTAGGGCAAGTTTTTTGAGGATTAGTAAAGAGTGGGAGTGATGGGTCGAAATTTTTTTCTTAGCTATCACGGAACTTTTTAATCAGACAACGTATACATTGAAACGAAAAGAAACGTGGGCCCTTATATAGTTTTTGATGCATCCCTGCGTGGTTGTATGACGGAAAAAATAAGGATTAGTACTAACTACTACTACTTCTTCTACTACTACTACCACTTCTACTACTACTACTTCTTCTACTATTAAAGTACTAACTAATCCTGATTTTCCCGCCATACGCCCACGCAGGGATGCATAAAAAAGCTATATAAGGATGGGGAATGTGAAGGAAGAAGAGAGGGTACTATGTGTCTAAAAATACTATAGTCGTTTTTTACACATTACTCACAGCATTTCTACTTTGATGATATAATATTCTGATGATTCGACGACCCAATAAAACCGCCCACATGCTAATTTTGATAAGACTTCATGCTTAAATTGTGCATGCTTAAAACCATTTCCTATCTTTTTGTTTGACAATTTTCTAAGAAGATTATAGTTGTAATAGTATAGTAAAATTCGTACAACCGCTTAAAAAATAGACGCATTGTGTTGTCTTCACCATCGAAAGGTATCAGTTGTTATTTGGAGGAGGAAAAAAACCAACTGTGTGTGCAGTTTTTCTCTCCTTTGATCTTCAGTTCATGCTCGAATTTGCCAACAATTGTTTTGTGGCAACCTCGAACAAGGATTTGTTAATAGATAGATTTCTTCTTCTTCATCTATTAAGTTTTTTTCTCGCCGAAAATTATCTCATCTCGTTTCCGCATCGATTCTTTCCGTATCCGCCTAGTTTTTTTTCTACACTTCTCTCAGCTGACCGACGGGTTGAAGACATAACGTGTATGTGTCTGTCGAACGATTAAAGAGCGACAATGCGGTTGTTTAGGGCCTTCCGATTTACTACGAGTGCCTTCGTTTTCTGCAACTCTGAATGGTGGGTCGTCATGTTTCNGGGTTGAAGACATAACGTGTATGTGTCTGTCGAACGATTAAAGAGCGACAATGCGGTTGTTTAGGGCCTTCCGATTTACTACGGGTGCCTTCGTTTTCTGCAACTCTGAATGGTGGGTCGTCATGTTTCGTTTTTGTTGTTTTTTCTCTTCTTCTATTTATGGAAATAAAGCTTTAACGTGTCTAAAAATGAGATACTAGACTTATGTCTGGTATTCTTTTATGGAACATGGTCCAAAAAATTATATGACTTTTGGGAACTAGTATAGTTGAAGTATTGCACTGAACGTGAATTTTTTCGCGAGAAATGATCCCTTGAGGGGTAATTTTATGCGGGGAATCCGAATTTCGCATCCCTAAAGCATGAAAACGCTTCTTGGAAGCAAGAAAAAGCTGTTTGTGCAGAATATGTAAATATCAGAAAAATTTTATGTTAAAATATTGTATTTTAAGCAAAAACAGGCGCAAATTTTTTGAAAAAATGCGTGTTTTAAAGCTAAAAAATACGATTTTTGTTGAAAAAATGGAAAATTTGGTTTAAAAAATCGAATTTTGGCCAAAAAATTGAAATTTGGCTATAAATTTGAATTCTGGGAATAATCGGCAATTTGTAAAAGTACGACTGCGACGAACGCGCCGAACGGGGCACCAAACAGGGCTCCGAACACGCCAAACGGGTCCCAATTAGGCTTAGGCCTTAGGCTTAGGTTTTAGGCTTAGGCCTAATTGGGACCCGTTTGGCATGTTCGGCGCTCCGTTCGGTGCAGTCGTACTTTTACAAATTGCCGAAAAATTGAAGTTTGGCTATAAATTTAAAAGTGTTTCAAGGTTCGTCAATGCGCGCAATCGATCTCTCGCATAGAAAATCTCTTATAAGATTATTTTGGCGACAATGAAAATTTCATCGCTATAAAAACTTTGTTAATCTAATTTTTTTTTCTTACAAAAAATATTCTCGTTCCTAAATTTTTATTTTCCCATTCACGCACTTAAATAAACAAGGCCTAATTTTATTATATTTGTGATCAAAAACCGTGTTTTTTTCTATTAAATGAGTGAAACTGCAAACAAATTTGGACCTGTTCTCGCTCTGTTTTTGGTTGCGAAGGTCACTCGATATTTGTCGATTCTAACGCCATTCCAAATAATTATTTCGAATGCAAATGTCAACTCGACTCTTCTCTATTATTAACACGATGTTCCTCCTCCACCAGGTACGGCCAGGAGTTCGAAAATTTCATGAAATTTTTCTAGCTCCAGTCGAATGGGTTCCGATGATGATCGTGTCTAGTCGGCTTATCTTCTTTGGCGAGTTTGCTTACTTAGTTAGTAGCATCGAAAAAGTTTTGCTTGGTCCCCTTGTTGGTGTTCTTCTTCTGGGTTTTCCATTTTCGATTCGGCGCTGGTCCGTTCCTGGCGCGGCTTCGTTCTTTCTTTTGTTTCTTTTTCGACTTTGCGCGACTTTTCGTGCTTTCGTCGTGTCCAACATTTTTTTTGATTTTGTCCATGACGTCTGATGATCGTGCCGCGAAAATTTGTTATTGCTGCTCCGTACTAATGCATCTTTTTTCAAGGCAATGAGTCCAAGGTCGCTTGGCGGCGAATGCCTCTACTCAACACTTGGCGTAGATCGAACCGCTGGTGATGCCGAAATCAAGAAAGCGTAAGTTTATACGAAACTTTTTTATACAGTCATGGACATAAGTATGGAATATAAATTTTGTTTTTGCATTATATCTCCTTCCCAGAAGGCTTTTTCGACGCAGTTTTTTTCGGTGCTATAGATTCAGCTATGGGAAATCACGTCCTCACCTTGCTTTTTTTGTGAATCTCAAGTTTTCGTGTCAATACATAGATTGATGATTTTAAAGCCTTCTTTTCATGCCTTGTTCAATCACAGAAAAGGCCTTTTCCTTTATTTCTTTTGCTGTTCTAGGGTATTTTTTAGCTGAAAAATAAGATCCCGTTGTTATTTTTGGGCGTAGACCCCGGGAACATGGTCAAAAATTCATCAGAACACAAGTATTAGAACACTGTACTACCCAAATACTTGTGTTCTGATGAATTTTTGACTATGCTCTCGGGGTCTACGCCCAAAAATAACGACGGGATCTTATTTTTCAGCTAAAAAATACCCTAGAACAGCAAAAGAAACAAAGGAAAAGGCCTTCCCTGTGATTTGGCGAGCATGAAAAAAGGCTTTAAAATCATCAATTTGAAAGCTGTATATTGACACGAAAACTTGAGATTCACAAAAAACAAGGTGCGTGATTCCCCAGAGGACATGATTCCCCATAGCTGAATCTATAATACTGGAAAAAAATCGCGTCGAAAAAACCTTCCGGGAAAGGAGATATAACGAAAAAACAAAATTTATACAATATTCCATACTTTTTTTTTCAAATTTTGGACAAAAAATCTTGGTCAAATCTTGAACAAAGTTTTTCAAGATTTGATCAAGACCAAGATCTTGGTTGGCAAATTTTGAGGTCCACCAATATTTGACCAAGACTAAGATTCTTGCCCAAGACCTTGTTTGGGTACTTTTTTTGTCCATGAAGATTTTCTTTGATTGAAAATTTTCTTGTATACTTCAATTGTTGTTAAGGCTGTATAAAATTTTCCAACTATCAATCAAGGAAAAGTCCTCGAAGAATTTAACGATTTCTGTAAACACAGAGGAGACTATTTGTTAAAAATTTCATAGCTCCTATTCTATTCTAAGTCAAAAATCGATCAAAGAACACTTTAAAACTAAAACGGAGTAAGAAATAAGCTTCAAAAAGTTCCCACGTCAATTAGGAATTAGATGGGAGACGTTTTTATGGCGCACCAATGAAATATACTCCATTTTGAAAGCGCATGAAAATTTTCTTGATTGATTGTCTTTCACATTAGTCAAACAACAGAAATTCAAGAGCTTTGATTTTTAGTTATCGAAAACTGGCTTTAAAATGGCATCCGGACAAGAATCCCGAAAATAAAGAAATTGCTGAAAAGAAATTTAAGCAGATTGCACAAGCCTACGAAGTCCTTTCAGATAGTAAAAATACCTTGTTAGCTATTACTAGTAAGAGAAGTTTAGATAAGCGTCGTGTTGAATATGATAGTTTATGCCGAGGGGTTGGCGCCGGCGTTCGACCAAGTAGGAGAAGATCATCCAGTCAAGCTCCATTCTTCCATACGGGTCAATTTCGGTCTCCATTTGACATCTTCCGTGAATTTTTTGGTGATCCTTTTAAGGTAAACTAGCTTCATAGTTACAAATGATAATCAACTATAAAATTTCTGTACTGACTTATGTTATTTTGGGCTAAACACATATTGGAGTAAACTGCGTCAAAAACTGAAAAATTCGTCAAAAATTGAAAAATCGAAAAAAAAATTGAAACCTTTTAGGATTTTATGGGAGATGAGTCGCCATTGTTCAAGTCTTTCATGTTCTTCGATGATGAAGATTTATTTTCAAGAAGTATGTTATCTATAAAAAATTATGCTTCACATGTGTTTCAACTTACGAAAATTATGAAGCCGGTGTAAATTTAGACCAGCAGAACTCGGTCAGACTGAGCTATGGAATTTGTTTTTCGATCGCGAAAACGCCCCTAGAGCTCAAAATCGACAAAATTTAACGTTCCTGATAGGACTTTCATTTTTGACCCCCGGCGTGTCCGGATAATAGGGTCAAAATGAAACTCCTAATAGCAATAATTTCTGCCGATTTCGAGTTCTAGGGGATTTTTGCGATCGAAAAACACGATTCCAAGGGAACTGAGCTGCCTCCGAGCTCTAGAAGAAGAAAATTTGTATAATATAGGCATACCGAAACGTATTTTTGAGTTTGAGAATTTATATCCGATTTCGAAAATTCTTTTTGCAAATTGTAGAGCACCCCTAAAAAAGCTCTAGGTGGTTTTCGCGGCGTTTTGGGGGAGGGCCAAGGAAGTTATAGTTTGTTTTAATGACGTCAAAAAATTGAAAGTTGTTAACATTTTCGGGTGCACGCAAAAAAGTAGGCTAACAACACGATGAGTTAACCTTCTTAGTGAATCATTCGATGAATCGTTTAAAACATTTGAGTGATTAATCAATCAAGTTTTCAATGAATTTTTATTTTAGGAAGACGGTATTCCAATATCTACAACTATCATTCCTTTGACAGTTCTTTCGACAAGGATGAAGACGATTGGTAAGGAACTTTGACCAGAAATTGAAAAAATTTTATTATGCCGCCGAAACAAAACAATTTTTTAGTGAATTCTCCTCTGTGATTCGATTCACTTCGAGCGGTGAGCCGGGCAAAAATGCAAAGAAAACAACGACGTCAACCAAAGTCATTGATGGGAAGAAGATTGTTACAAAAAGGTAGTCGTTTAAAAAGTGGTGACTCAACTCGAGAATGGTCACGAATAATTTTTAGTAGCGGCAGCTGAGCGCTAATGCGCTCGGATGGGGAAATAAGAGGAAAAAAATTTTCCGCCATACGACCACGCAGGGATGCATAAACAAAGAAGAAGGGATGTGTGATGACAGCGTTTCTCGAAGGAAAAATTTTCCTTTTTTACTCTAGAGTAAAATTTTGTATTCTAGAGTAGAGGAAAAAGATTTTTCTCTATAGTATAGTCGAAATTTGGTTTGGCTACCACGAAACTTTTTATTGAATCAGGCAACGTGTACATTGAAACGAAAAGAAACGTGGATATAGCTTTTTTGATGCATCCCTACGTGGTCGTATGGCGGGAGAATCAGGATTGGTACTAACTAATCCTAGTTTTCCCGCCATACGACCACTCAGGGATGCATGCCAGTTCTAAAAGTGAAAATTTTTTGTCTTTTGGGTGCCAATCATCTTCTCTCATCGTCCCCCTAAAATTTTTGTTTTAGCGTCGACGGTTTAAATCTGTAGTTCCCCCGAAATCGTCTGCACGCATAAACATTAGGCGGTATTTATACTTCCATCGTGTCGCGACGCGTCGTATGACCGAACTATAAATGCTGTCGTACGACGTGTGGTATGACATGTCGTACGACGTCGGACGACGCGTCGTATGACACAAAAATGCACTGTCGTGTCACGACACGACAGAACTATAAATCCCGCCTTACACGTATTAGTAGTAGGATGGATGATGAGCTTTATATGGCTATAAAAAAAGTTTTAGAACCGAAGACAACGGAGAAGAGACTGTGGAAATTCTCGAGGATGGCATTTTGAAGTCGAGGCTAATCAATGGGACTCCTGTGGAAGTTTCTGTATAAATTGGAGATCCCAAGAATAATCATGTTCGCTCAACATTTTTTGTATTGCTCACAGATTTTTATATAGAGGAAAACAGTTCTCTTGCTTCCCATAGAATCTTGTAGACTCCTTTTTTCTGCGTAAATTATTTCTTATATTCGTCCTTTTATGGGTTGTTGATCCATTTCATATATAGATTTTCTCCTATAATCAGCTTGCTGTAATGACTGCCTTTCTGTAAGAAAGCTATGCTCACTACAGAGTGTCTATTCACGTTGGGAGTAAAAATGGCCATTACAAAATCCAAAATGAACAGGTCGATGTGATGATGATTACAGGGTGAGCCAAAAAAAAACGGTACTATAACTTTCGTCACGTTTCATGTTCGCCACGACACCTTTCGCCATGTTGCCAAAAAACTATAACTTTCGCCACGTTCATGTCAATACAGATATTTATTGCAAATCAGGCAACTCAAACATTGTACAATGGAATTTCACTTTCTACGACAGAATAATTGAGTTGCCTGATTTGCAATAAATATGTTTATTGACACGAAAGTTAACGTGACAAAGTTACATGACGAAAGTTAGCGTGGCGAGATTCGTGACAAAAGTTATAGTGTACGGTTTTTTGGCTCACCCTGTAATGTGACTTGTGACTGAAAATCGAATTATATGCACGAAAATCTATACCATTATATCCTTCCACCATTTCCGCCCATTTTGGCTCTCAATAAATGTTCTCTGTACATATTGGTCGATGCTTTATTGTATGAAGTCCTATCTTTTNATACCATTATATCCTTCCACCATTTCCGCCCATTTTGGCTCTCAATAAATGTTCTCTGTACATATTGGTCGATGCTTTATTGTATGAAGTCCTATCTTTTCAACCTTGTAGGCTCCGATTCTTTCATTAAATTCTCTTAAAGGAAGGGGGTAAACTTTGCAGTAGCATCTCCGAAAAAAATTTTTTGGAATTTTTGCAAAAATGACTTTTCTAGGGATAATTTTATGCGAAAAATCGATTGCATGCATTCCCGAAGTTTAAAAAAGCTTCTCTGATCCTGATTCAGGAAAATGAGGATGCGCATTGAAGCGAAAAAATGAAAATTCGTTTCAATACACATTCTTATTTTCCTGAATCAGGTTCGGGGAAATAAGAGTGTGTATTGAAGCGAATTTTCATATTTTCGTTTTAATACACATTCTTATTTCCCTGAATCAGGGAGGCATTTTCAAGCTCCGGGAATGCGCGCAATCGATTTTTCGCATAAAATTACCCCTAGAAAAGTCATTTTTGCAAAAATTCAAAAAAAAAAATTTTTTNCGTTTTAATACACATTCTTATTTCCCTGAATCAGGGAGGCATTTTCAAGCTCCGGGAATGCGCGCAATCGATTTTTCGCATAAAATTACCCCTAGAAAAGTCATTTTTGCAAAAATTCAAAAAAAAAAATTTTTTTTGGAGATGCTGCTGCAAAGTTTACCCTCTTTTAACCTTTATTTTTTCCAAAGAGATTCACCAACCCCGTCCTTCTTCCACGCCTTTCTCACAAACTGCCGCTTTTGTAATAAAAAGAAAAAAGAGCTATGGAACAACTATTTTTCTTTTTGTTGTTGAATAATTTCGTCTTTTTAAGTGTGTCATTCAAACGTCTTTTCTCTCAATATGTTTTATTTGCTTCGCCATTCCTCCGACTGAGGCTGCCGTAACCATTTATCAAAAGTTCTTTCGATTTCTTTCTCTCTCATTTTTTATATTCATTGAGGCTCGAAAATTTTTGTGCCTTTCTTTGAATATTTGTCTTTTCTTTTATGTCATTTGTATAGAAATTCGATTTTCCGAATTTTTAAAAATAATAAACAAAATATTAAACACGCAACACAAATTAGACTTGTTTAGTAAAAGCAATGATATACCATACGACATGGTTACCAAGGGGAGGGGGTACAGTACCCCCTCATCGCTCATCCTCGGACCTTCCGTCTTTATAGTCGTTCATCCATCCATCATGAGGGTTCGTGTACCCTCCCCCTCCCAATTCATTCATATAAATTTTTGAAAATTTTATCATGTACCCCCCTGGCCATCCATCCTGAGGGTCCGGTGTATCCCCCCTACTGGTAAACTAAGCCATACGATACAAAGAATAGAATTCTTTATTAGCATAGATTTATCTATAACTAGAGACCGCCACATGAAAAAATTTTTTAAAGGGGGCGTGTGAATCCTGTCCGTATTGGGTCGACAAAAAAATTCTTGATTTTTCAAACGAAACTCACCCTTTAGAGAGGATCTATACTTCACCCACGTTGCGAGTAGTCGCGGCGAGTAACTCACAGCGAGTACTCGCAACGTCTCCAACTACACTTCGTTTTTAAGTGGTTCGAAGTTACTCGCAAGGATTGCGGGTACTCGCTGCTTCCAGCTATACTTGTTACTCACGCGAGTTGCTCGTTACTCGCAAGCCTCCCTGCCCATGAACTAGGGAAGAATCCGATGTATTAAAGCGAAAATTGCCTGAATCAGGGTTCGACAACAATTTTCATGCTTCGAAAATGCGCGCAATCAATTCCCCGCATGAAAAATTACCCCAGTAAGGTTGATTTTCAGATAAAAATACTCGACTTTCTTCTCGAAACAACTTTGAAAAGCCGATTATTTGCCGAACGACCCAATACAATTTTGTAAAATTTATCTACAGTCGTGTAGAGCAACACTAAAAAAAAAATACTATTTTAGCCAAAAAAAATTATCGAAAATTTGAGAGTGTCATCTGTACCCCATTTGTTGAGGTCGTTTTTGAAAATATGGCGGTCTCTATCTATAACAGACAAGCAATTGTTTCAAAACAAATTCATTGATAATAGAAAACTGATCATAACAGCGTGCCATGTTTATATTTGTTAGATGCGTTTTCATCGAAGCCAAGGTTATTAAAGGAATTTACATTACTCTTTAAATGTGCAGATGACGATCCACTTGCTAATAGGTGTGCAGATGACGGTCCACTTGCCAATAGGGCCGCTTCCCTACTGAACTCCAAGAACACCTAAAAAGAAAGATAGCATAAAAATTAGCGAAGCTACTACACAAAAGGGAGGAGAGGCCACACATATGAAAATTTTTTCTGAAAATAACCCCTCTAGAGGTAAAAACATGCGGGGAATCCGAATTTGACATTTTCGAAGCGAAAAAACGTTTCCCTGATTCAGGGAAGACGTATTGTGTATTGAAGCGAAAACAATGCGATTTTGTTAAAAATGAAGAAAAAGCGTTTTGTTATTTTCTCGAATTTTCGCGTCGATATACAGCTTTTCTTGATTCTGATGTCAAATTCGGATTCCCCGCACATTTTTACCCCAAAAGAGAAAAAGTCGTTTTTAGGCAAAAATCGCGTTTTTACGACTTTTCGCTTCAATACATAGTACGCATTCCTTGAATCAGGGAAGCGTTATTCGCTTCGCAAATGTCAAATTCGGATTCCTCGCGTGTTTTTATCCTTCAAGGGGTCATTTTCAGAACAATTTTTCATGTGGGTTTTCAATTTTTTCGAATTTTTTAATTTTTGACGCAGTTTTCAGTTTTTGGCTAATTTTCCCATTTTTTCAATTTTTCATGTGGGTAGCCCCCCCCCCCCCCCTATTGTGTAAAATTAGCTAGAGAACGCACTTGTTCAAGGGTAGTTTGCGAGAGGGAGTAGTCGACAATATGCAATGCCTCGGCTATACTTTCCATTTGTGAGAACAACGAAGACCACGTATCATTGGACGTTCGTTTTAACTCGAAGTTTAATTGAAGGACATGCTCTTCCTAAAAATTGGTATCGATCGAATTGTTGGATTGAACTAAAACCTTGAGCACGGATCCAGGGAATCGACGCAGGATTTCCGTTTTGACTCTATCGATCCAATCCTTTGATTCGACGCGAACTAACAAGGTATAGCCAGCACCATACTTGCTTTTGATGTGCTGTGCACTTCCTAAGCATTTGAATTGTCCATAAACCATTATAGCCAGGTTGGTGCACAGTGCTTCGCATTCCTAAAAGTAGTATATTGTTGGAGTTAGCATACAAAAAAACTCGAGACCTCCATGCTGTGGCTGGTCAAAACTAATGCTGTGCCCAATTCTCGAACCTATAAAATTTGGTAAATTGAAAATGAAGGAAAAAATAAATGAATAGTGATGATTCGAAGTGATACATGAGGGTAAGTGGGATAATGGGCTTAATGTGGTAACGTTATCACTTATCACATGATAATGTTAGGCTTGGACTAAGGCTTGGGCTAAGGCTTAGGCTAAGGCTTAGGCTAAGGCTTGAGCTTGCGCTTAGGCTTAGGCTTAGGCTTAGGCTAAGGCTTAGGCTTGGGCTTAGGCTTAGGCTAAGGCTTGTGCTTAGGCTAAGGCTTGGGCTTAGGCTTAGGCTAAGGCTAAGGCTAAGGCTTAGGCTAAGGCTTGGGCTTGCGCTTAGGCTAAGGTTTAGGCTTGCGCTTAGGCTAAGGCTTGGGCTTAGGCTTGCGCTTAGGCAAAAAGTTCTTGATAATTCATCTAAGTGTTCACACCATGTGATAACGTTATCACATGGAGTAATAAAGCTATCACCCCATGTGATAACGTTATCATAAAAATCGTGACCACTGTTACCCAAATGCGTTATCTTCTCACTTATCACACCCTTTTATCATTATCACTTTGAAAATCACTAGTCCGAGAACCTTGGCTAGAATATCCCATATGACTCTTCTTGCTTTTGGATCTACGCCCGTGGTTGGTTCATCCAGAAGTAAGACCTCGGGCATTCCAACCAAAGCGACACCCAAACTTAGACGTCGCTTGTTTCCACCACTGAAAAGGTTGTTTAGTCTCACGTTTGAGCCCAGGAATGAATTTCATACCTATAAGTTTTGATTTGCCGCTTTGCATAGATACCAATCCCAATTGCGTCGATAATGGAACCAACAACTTGGGGTATATCTGCTTCGTGGATGCCACGAATTCTCGCAAACATGTATAGGGTCTCTTCTCCACTCATCTCTTTGATTATCGCATCATATTGAGGACAATAGCCAGTTAGAGCGCCGGCCTAGAAACCACTTAAACTGAAATTAAGCGTACTAGCAAACCTCTCTCCAATTGGTTCGCACACTATACCCGCCAACTAAGGCATCGCCATCAGAAACTTCATTCTCACCGGTCAACATTTGGAAGGTTGACGTTTTGCCAGCACCATTGACTCCTGTAAGATTTTAAGCTAGAAAAATCCTGCATGGAAAACTGACCTAATAGCCCAAAACAATCGCCAATGTTTACTCGAAAACTGAGACCCTTGACTGCATAGAAATCGCCATACCTAAATTTTATTATTAGGTTGTTCGGTAAGAGTATAAGAGAACGCTATAAGAGAAGCATCTGTTTCAGCGAGAGCGCAGCCTAAGGCGCTGGTTCGAATCCCACTAGGGGCGAAATCTTTTTTAGCGAAATCATGTATTCAAGCGAACATTACCTGAATCAGAGTCAGGCAAAATTTTTCATGCTTCGAAAATGCGCGCAAACGATTCCCCACATAAAATTACTCCCGGTAGGCTTATTTTTAGATAAATATATTAGACTCTCTTCTATATGCAATTTTTGAATTTGCCTGAACATTGACACGAAAACCCTGAATCGAACAACGCATGATTTTCGGTCATATTATTCTTAAAGTTACCATTTCTTTAGGTCTTTGGCCACAACCGCGGAATCTATGTGCCCGACTTCGCGAAGGGCTTTCTTTTCAGCTATCACGTCATCATCTTCAACTGAATTCTCCGTTTCTTCATCATGTTCGAATGCCTAACAAAATATAACTTCTTTCATGGCTAGCTTTACAAAAATTGTCGGCTACCTGGCGAAGTGGATAAGGAAGCCGTCGTCCGATTTGGCAAGTTAAGCAACGTTGAGCCCACAGGTTCGATCCAACTAGGGCGAAATTTTCGATATAAACTTTCCTTACAAAGAATGGAGCACAAATTTTTTGAAAGTTTTTTAGATCAAAATTTTCACCTTAGTGGGATTGAACCTGAGAGCCCAACGTTGCTTAACTTGCCAGATCGGACGACCGGCTTCCTTATCCACTTCGCCAAATAGCCGACATTCGTAAAGTTAGCCATGAAAAACGTTATATATAAAATTCTAATGTCAAACGTCTTAGAATTGTGTCCTGATCACGATGGTATATAGTCTGTTTCAGAGGTCGGGCAAAAAAAGTTGTATACAGCATAGCCAAGTGGACAAGGAAGCCGCCCATCCGACCTGGCAAGTTAAGCAACGTTGGGCTCTCAGGTTCGACCCCGCGAGGGTAAAAGTTTGATGTTCACAAAAATTTCTTTTACAAACAATGGAGCAAAAAATTTTTGTTCCATTGTTTGTAAAAGAAATTTTTTTGAATATCATAATTTTTGCCCTCACAGGATCGAACCTGAGAGCCCAACGTTGCTTAACTTGCCAGATTGGACGCGCGGCTTCCTTATCCACTTGGCTATGCTGTACACAACTTTTTTGCCCGACCGCTGAAACAGACTATATCACTATAACGGTTTGGATCGCATCATCAAAAGTTAGCACACAGAATTTACGCGTTTTATCTTTTACCTGATTCGTAGCTGCCTGCCTGTTCTTCTTCTTAGCCTTCAACTTTCTCATCCAGTTGTTCTCTATTGCAATCGTCGTGAACCAGTAAAAGAAGCCCTCTAGTGCCAAGAAGATAATATTGTATAGAATTCCCTTTTGTCCAAAATCAGACATAATATGGTTGGCATAGACACGCTCTAAAATATTCTTAACAGAAGATATAAGCAGGTTGTACCATTCTCAGTGCCACAGCAGGTTTTAGCTATCTGTGCGATCTCTTTTGTGCATACGATAAGGTTGCACGCCTCTCTAGAATATTCGTTGTTGTATAGTTTATCGAAAGAGTTTGCCAGGGCATATGTTGGGAAGAAGAACGCGAAAATGATCTCCCATGTGTGACCAGTGGCATCATTCGATGTTCGCTTGATAATTGGAACGGCTATCGAGCCAATCATTCCTTTAATTTTTCCTGGTTAACACGGGAATACTCTTTCAAATTTCCGGTATATTCTACTATTTTAAGCTATTCTGAGCAACATTCAAAAAAAATTTTTGAAAAAAAGTTGTCTAACCATTTAAAATTAAATCGACTCAGGTGGGATTCGAACCCGAGACCCTTAGACTCGAATCTTGGAGCACTACCACTGAGCCAAGTTCACGATAAAAATCGCGATTTTTAATTTTGCTTATAATTTAACATGAATTTTTTTGAATTTTTTTCAAAAATTTTTTTTGAACGCTGCTCAGAACAGCTCAAAATAACAGAATATACCGGAAAGTTGAGAGGAGTATTCCATTGTTAATTTGTTGTTATTAGCTAGCCAAGTCTAACCCGTTATAATGTTGAACATGACAATAAGAGTGTAGCCCTTTGGCGCGGAGTTGAAAGCGAACGAGGCAGTATAGACAAATGGAATCGCCGTCCACCCATAGAGTAGCATAACCACTAACAGCGTGATCCAAGATTCTGTGCGAGTAGTGTACTCCTAAAGGTATTTTTATGTGGAAAATCAGCTTCAGCATTTACTTTAATATCAAATAAAGCAAAAATGACCAAAAATAATGCGGTTGGTAAGAGGAAGCACACACCATCCCATATAGCAGTGGTCAGCCAATACATCCATGGTCTTATTCCGCTCATCATCTAAAAAGCTGCCTAAGATGAATATTACTGATTCATATTCTTGCCTGCATGTGCTTCGACTTCTTCTTACGTTCTCGAATCAAGAAACTGGCATATCCAGAGACGACCATGCTCATAGCAACGATTATAGCATATCCCAACAAGAAAGAAGAGGTCGCTGATGTATTCTTGTTCTTCAGCGTGTCAGCGTTCGTGGGAGGGAGTGGATGGTTGGTAACCTTAATGGACTCGGTCAGTGGAAAAAAAGTTCCCTTTTTTGTTGATATTTGAAAAGTTCATGAAAAATGGAGCATTTTTTGTCTTTACGGTATGTTCTGAATCGTTATAGTTTTCGAGAAATTACATGTTTTCGTTGTGATACACAAACTTTTTTGAATTTTTTGTGTATTACAACGAAAACATGTAATTTCAAACGCAATTTTCTGAAAACTACAACAATTCAGAACATGTCGTAAAAACAAAAAGTGCTCTATTTTTCATGAACTTTCCGAATGTCAGCAAAAACGGGGAACTTTTTTCCCACTGGACTGGTCCTCTTGGGCCTATACTTTGCGATATTGTTCTTACTAGGATATTAACAGTTTGGTTATAAAACGCTCTCAACAGCATGGTATCAGCCAGGCTGACAGCAAGTGGGGACGCATGTAAGCCAAAGTTATTGAACAAAGCTAAAAAAAGAATTCGGATAAAACTCTATTCACATGAAAACTTAGCGGTAGGTCACTTCATCGACTGACATTCATGAATACTTCATCGACCAAGGACATTTCTTTTGTCCAAAAACTTACCTAGTTTATTTCTAGTTGGCCTTAAAGGATCAGTCCAGTGGAAAAAAAGTCACCATTTTGTTGATATTCGGAAAGTTCATGAGAGATGGATCATTCTTTGTTTTTACGGCATGAGCTGAATCGTTGTGGTTTTCGAGATACAACGAAAACATGTAATTTCAAACGCAATTTTCTCGAAAACTACAACGATTCAGAACATGTCGTAAAAACAAAAAGTGCTCCATTTTTCATAAACTTTCCGGATATCAGCAAAAACGGGGAACTTTTTTCCCACTGGTCCTTTAAAGGACCATAGTCACTGAAAATTTGCCCCCTCCCAAAAAAGCGTTGCAAATTTGTACATTTTTCTGAACAACTTTTCTTTCCGAAAAACACAACATCTGAAAACTTCGTGTCAAAAAAGATTGTAAAATTTGAAATTCTGTGTATTAAAACGAAAACTTGGCCACGTACAAATATTGTCAATACACAGTTTTTTGCCGAAAATCCATATTTGCTATAATGTTCATTTTATGAAAATTAAAAAAATTGATTTTTCCGCCAAAAGTCTGTGTATTGAAACGAAATCCTGCTTTGACGATAATTCAAATTGTAATTGCTGTTACATTACCTTTAAGAAAGCCATTCGATAAAGTTTTGTAGTTGATCAACTATCCTTGATTTGTCTAGCTGAAAAAAGTATCAAGTGTCGAAAAGAAGAAAAATCCAAAATTTTCATATTTTTGTTTCAATACACACGCCTATTTCCCTGAATCAGGGATAAAGTGTCCTCAATCGATAAAGAATTGGATACTTGTCCAATCGATGATGTAACCTATCACCGAAAAAAACCCACCGTTTATTTCAGTTATATTTACTCCTATTAATCTAAAGGCGTCATCCCATTTATATTCAAACGCGACAGGGTTGTGGATACCAAATGTACGAGTACCTTTCTACAAACCATAAAATGAAGTTAAAAGAGAGAGGGGTAAACTTTGCAGCAGCATCACCGAAAAAATTTTTTTGGAATTGTTGCAAAAATGACTTTTCTATGGGTAATTTTGCATGTTGACGCTTCAGGGATGCGCGTAATCGATTTTTCGCATAAAATTGCCCCTAGAACGATGACTTTGGAAGAAAAATCAAAATTTTCATATTTTCACTTTAATACACACGCCTATTTCCCTGGATCAGAGAAGCGTTTTCAAGCTTCGCAAATGTGCGCAATCGACTTTTCGCATAAAATTACATCTAGAAAAGTCATTTTTGCAAAAATTTCAAAAAAGTTTTTTTTCGGAATGCTGCTACAAAGTTTACCCCCTCTAATGTTCCATTGAAGCATTACCGAAGTCGTAGCGTCAACGATCTGCTGGGTCATTTCTCCGTCACTTTGTGATATAGTGGTATTGTAAGAAACCGACGGGTTGGTGCCAAGTATAGTCTGTTGTACAAGACTGAAATTTTTACTGAATTCAAGGACTTGAGATTATTATGTATTGGGTTGATCAATAATTTCGCGGCTTTTGTGCGTTACGTCGAATCTTTGTGAAATTGACTCCCCCAGGGGTCAGTTTCTAGGTCAGGAATCGATTGAGCGCATTACTGAACCTTGAAAATGCTTTCCTGATTCAGGGAAGGGGTGGGTATTGAAGCGAAAATGAAAAAATTCGGATTTTCGCCCGGCAAACCGGCTGTCTAGGGGTTTTTCTAGGCGGGGAATCGATTGCACGTATTCCCTAACCATGAAAATGCGTCGCTGATCCTGATTCAGGAAATTATTGATCAATCCAATATTTACTCTATAAAGCTTCCATTCAACGTATCCGTCTCTACCCAACTATTCTCTACAAAAATATTCACAGGCTCGTTATTTTCAGCATAAATGCTGAGGTTAAGAGGCAATGGGTTTTGTTCCTTGGCATTGGGAATTGTTGTCGACGCCCACGTGATGAGTGCCAAATAGGCAACTGGGACGAACAGTTGCGGAATGAACTGAGTCCATCGGCGTACAAAGTAAATGGCTCTAAAATTGTTAGATGAATCGCTAGCCTCATGCAAATAAAAGTAGTACCGTTTGATAAACATGGCTTTAGCGTGTTGTAAATAGTAAGCTGTGCCAGTGAGTCGGCGATTTACACGAACATCTAAAGGAATCTTCATGTCATTTTTGTGAAAATTGAAGAAAAATTCGAAAAAATTGAAAACTTCGTCAAAAACTGAAAACTGCATCAAAAATTTTTCAAAAACTGAAAAATTCGTCAAAAAGCCTAAGCCCACAAAAAACACCCCCCCCCCCCACATGAGTATATATGAGTTATAACCGTTTCTAATTTTTTATAGGACAATCAAAATCGAGTTGGATCTTTTTTGCAACCGTCTGAATCGTTATCGTTGCCGAGATAATCGCGTTTGAAGTTGACTATTTTTGAAAAATCTGTGTATTATAACGAAAACATGAACGCAGTGAAAACTCGTCCCTGAATCAATAAAAGTTGTGTACTGACAAGAAAATTTAAAAAATTTTGTGAACGCCATTTGCTTACATTCAAGTTTGTCGAGCTCGCGATTTTGATCTCCATAGTCTAACGCTTCTTCTTCGCCTTCTTCAACACGTTTTCTGTCATTTGCAATGTCGTTGACCCTGACATTCAAGTACAGTATAAAAGTTTATTCTTATCATTTCTTACTTGAGAAAGACTTCTTCCATAGTTGTGATTGAGACACCAAACGACTCTATACCGATTCTCGGTTGATTTGCCTCCAAATGTTGGAACATTTCCGGGAATCTATAATTTTTTTATCATAATAATCAACACGGGAAAATTTCCAGTATATTCTTTTATTTGAAGCTATTCTGAGCAACATTTTGAAAAAAAATTCAAAAAAATCATGTTAAATTATAAACAAAATTAAAAATACGATTTATCGTGAACTTGGCCCAGTGGTAGTGCTCCAAGATTCTAATCTAAGTGTCTTGGGTTCGAATCCCACCTGAGTCGATTTGATTTTGCATAGTTATACAACTTTTTTGAAAAAAAGTTGTCCTATCAGCTTTTTTTCGCAGGCAAAATCAAATCGACTCAGGTGGGATTCGAACCCGAGACCCTTAGACTCGAATCTTGGAGCACTACCACTGAGCCAAGTTCACGATTAAAATCGTGATTTTTAATTTTGCTTATAATTTAACATGAATTTTTTTTTGAATGTTGTTCAGGATAGCTTAAAATAACAGAATATACCGGAAATTTGAAGGAGTATTCCCGGTGTTAAAAAGCAATTTACTTAGGTCGATGGACATTGGCTAGCAAGAAAGTAGCTTCACTACCAACTGTCGAGTGAGTTTCCGCATCCGGACAAAAATGCCTCAGCAGAGCCAATGTTTCTTGATAGCAAGTTTGAAGTGCCTCGAATCGATCCCTCTTGTAAACAACCGTAAGATGGTAGCCGGCGCCATAGATGTTCTTTAGGAACATGCTCGACCCACAGCATTGAAGCTGGCCGTGTGCCATGATGGCGATACGATCGCCCAGCAAGTCAGCTTCTTCCATATAATGGGTTGTTAGTAGAATGGTTCTTTCGTGTTTTTCACTTTGCAACAGTGTCCAAGTTTCATGTCTCGCGCCTGGGTCCATGCCCGAAGTTGGTTCATCCAACATAACAATCTACAAAAGTTGTTATGACATAGTAGAATGGGTCATGAAACAACCTCGGAGCCACCAATTAGAGCAATTGCCAAGGAAAGCTTCCTCTTTTGGCCACCTGAAAGGGTTCCAGCGCGAGCGTCTGCTTTAAATTCGATTTTTAATCGCGTTAAAATGTCCATTGCTTCTTGTGGGATCCATCGTCTAGCTTTTAGCTAAAGATTAGAAAATTTTTTCTGACAATTTTCAGCTTAACACTTTTTTCAGCGTTCATGAAAAATGGAGCATTTTTTGTTTTTACGACAACCCCTGAATCGTTGTCGTTTTCGAGAAAATTACGTTTGAAATTACATGTTTTCGTTGTAATACACAAAAAATTCAAAAAAGTTTGTGTATTACAACGAAAACATGTACACAAACTGAAAATTTCAAACACAATTTTCTCGAAAACTACAACGATTCAGAACAGGCTGTAAAAACAAAAAATGCTCCATTTTTCATGAACTTTCTGAATATCAACAAAAATGGCAACTTTTCCCCCATTAGACTGGTCCTTTAAAAAAAATAATTTTGCTGCCAGCCAGAATACCCTTTGAGTCTGTTCCCTTCCCGGTTTCTCACTTTGTCCCGATGCAGCGCTGTATGCTACTCTACCTTGCAAAAGAATTCCAAGTGTTCCATGACGGTGAGCGTCGAGAATAGAATGTTGTATTGAGGACATAGGCCGAGCTTTTTACGGATTTGTGGGAGAGACTTGCGAATATCATAGCCATCAATATAAGCAGCGCCGGAAGAAGGAGCAATCACGCCTAAATCACGCTTATGCTTATGCCAAAGAAGGTTACTGTCAGCATTACCTGTAAGCATGGAAAAAGTGGTGCTCTTTCCAGCACCATTATGGCCGAGAAGAGCGGTGATTTGGCTGTGGTACATTTTGAGATTGAGAGTGTCCACTGCTTTCTTTTCGCTCTCTTTCCCCTATATATTTACATTGAAACAACTAGCAGTAAATATATAACGCCTACAAATTTACAGTCGAATATCTTCTTGAAAAGGCTGGTTCCGTAAACTTTAGTTAGACTTGCAATCGTTATTGTCGGTTCCAATGGTGGTTCGGCTTCAATTTTCGAATCTGGTGAAACGTTCGAAACACCAAATTCGGCACTGGCCATCTTTGTCCGCTTGCCCCATTGAGGGAACCAATAGGAAGGCTAAATGGAGTGATACAAACATATTTATGCCAACAATCTTCGGCATTAGGAACGAATCGACTTTAAAGATTTGCAAAGGATCTAATCTACAATGGGCTTAAGCCTAAGCCTAGGCTTAACCCATACATGGGAAGGGGGGGGGGTACTGTAACCCCCTTCTTCGTCGTATCAGGGGAAAAATTAATGGACCAATTCGTATTTTGACGGCGAATACGTCCAAAACATAATACGAATTCGTATTTGACTACGAATTCTTATTTCGACTTTTTCGCCTGTCGACGTTTTTTTTGGGTCGACAGTAACCTTTGAGACTAATTCGTATTTTGGGGCCCAGTACCCCCCTGCTTGCCCATGTATGGCTTAACCTTAGGCCTAGGCTTAAGCCTAAGGTTAAGCCTAAGCCTAGGCTTAACCCCCTAGAACTCAAAATCAGCAAAATAAAATTCGTAGATTAGTGCCTTGTAAATTAAGTTCCGAATCTAATCTACGCTAAAGTAGATTCGTTCCTAGTGCCCAATCTTCTCTTACCAAAAACATAAACCATGGCTTTTGTGGGACACCTTCGCCACCCGGATGGACAGCTTCCACATACCAGGTGAGGACAATTAGAATAAAGCCATCTACGACCAGCATCACAAAAAGATGCGCCATCGTTAGGTTTTGGTCGGGAGATGTTGGCTTATGGACGTTGTCCCTAAATTTTCATATTACCAAATGTCTCCTTGTTGATCACATGATTACCAATGTACGCCCTTGGCTTGTGTCTCGTACTGTGCAAGCATTTGGATGCCCAGACCCATGGCGACATCTGGATTGAGGCAATTAAACAAGCGGGTGCCTAGGGCGTACTGACTCTGGGAGTCGTAGCTTGAAAAGAGGGAGTACCAAAAGTATAACAGCATCCAACCGACGACTGCCATCAAAGTCCCTGCTGTTCCTAAACATACCAAATGATAGCTCTCGTTTTTAGGAATTTTTGGAGCTCGGATTATTACCACGCCGAGAACGTGGAAATACAGGTAATATGAAATTGGGCAAAAGTTTTCGGACTCTACCGGGACTCGAATCCGGACCAGGCTTTTTCCAAGTACACTACCATTGTACTACCGAGACCTACAACTGATGCCCGTTAATTGGTAAATACTTGACGGTGTATTTTGCACTACTCATACTATGATTGACACCTGTGTGTCATGGTAGTGCACTTGGACGGTAGCTAGGAGCCTGGCCGGGTTCAAGTCCCGGTCGAGTCCGAAAACTTTTGCCCAATTTTATATTACCATACCAAATGATGAAGGGTCGGCCAAAAGTGATAGGGCACAGTCAGAAAAAGAAATGTATTTTGGACAGAAGGTGGATTCGACGTGGAAATTAAGACCCCTCCAATTTTTTCAAACAAGTTTGAACATTGAAACGAAGAGCCCGCGGGATACCCCTACCATAACAAAAAATCGAATTTTCAAAAAATTGAAATTTTTTAAAATTCAATCCCTTCGTTTCAATGCCCAAACTCGTTTGAACTTTAAGCCAAATTTACAAAGCACATACCAGACTGCAAAAATGTTGAAATGAAGAATGCGAAATAAGTCGCGTCAAAAGCATATAGCATGAAGAAAACGAACATCACTGTGGGGTCCGAATGCTGGGTGACAAAATACATGAGGATGCTGAGAATGATGACTGTGATGAACACTTTTATATAGTTGACAATAAAGTACGCGATCCAGTGGACCCATTGCGCCAAACCCATCACTTTCATGTATTCCTAGACGGAAGACGCTATATGTATTGAGAGGCTAGTGCAGCGCCGTAATTTTGGTCCAGAAAAAAGGGACTCAGTCCAGTGGGAAAAAATTGCCATTTTTTGATATTCGGAAAGTTCATAAAAAGTGGAGCATTTTTTGTTTTTACGGCATGTTCTGAATCGTTGTAGTTGTCGAGATAGTTGCGTTTGAAATTACATGTTTTCGTTGTAATACACAAACTTTTTTGAATTTTTTGCGGAAAAATCGATTTTTGATCATTTTTTCACGGAAATTTAAATTTTTTTTAGGGTTAGAGAGGAAGGTTCCCCCCATCATAATTACGACGCTAGCCTAGTGTGTACCTTTAAGCGATTTTCTTTCTCCATAACAATGTTGCGTACAATATAAATTACACTAGTCATCAGGGAATAGACGAGTATAGTTGGTAGGAAGAATGCGCCGACTTCGATGATCCTCGATTCGTATGGAGGGAATGGAAATCGTTGGACCTAGAATTGAACTTTATGAATGTGTTAGCCAAGAAGTTGTTGGTACTACTAAGGACTGGAGACACGACTATGCGAATTTTTTCCGCCAAACACGACTACGCAAGGATGTGAATTTTTTTGGCAAAACACGACCACGCAGGGATGCGAATTTTTCCGGCAAAACACGACCACGTGGGGATGCGAATTTTTACCGCCAAACACGACTACGCAAGGATGTGAATTTTTTTTTGGCAAAACACGACCACGCGGGGATGCCTATGAAAACCTACAAAATGAAATCTTTCACCAAACAAATTACCGTTGAATTCATCCAATAAACAATCAAAAAATTTTTTACTGAATTAGTACCCTGTCGTTTGTTATTGCTAATCCTTAGTAGTACCAGCTTGTTGAATTTGTACAAAAAAAAATTTGTGCCCTTTTCAAGTGACATTTTTCCATTTATAATCTGCTTACTTTTAAAACATCCTTTTCCTGGAACATACAGTCCTTTTGGCCAAATATTTTTGGATCGTAGGGACAGTCAAAAGTATCGTCCAAATTAGTCTTGTTCAAATGATGCCCAATCGATGCATCTATAGCCCGTTGTAGCGTTAGGAATCCTTCTTGCCTAAAGAGATTTGTTAAACAAATTTCCTCTCCAGTCTTTTAACTGACCAATATCCTGGCTCGCCGCCACTAGGGTCATCTTTATTATAAGGGCCGGAAAGATAAAATGTAGGAAAGAGCAAGGTGGTATCCCAACTAGGGTAGTTTCCGTTATCATCTTGACTTCGGCGTTTTGTGTTCGATAGTCGTATGGTGTAACTTATATTTTGAACAAAACTGTTGTTCGCAAAATCGAGGGCAAAACTGACTCCACCTATAAAATATGGTTTTCAGGCTAATGAGATACTTTAGGCTTACCAATTAGTGAATTATTACATTGTTCGACAAAAGAGGTTTTGATAGCGCTAACCATAACAGATTCATTACTAAAACCTATAAAATAATTTTTCATCTTTCAAAAAAGATTAGCTATAGCAGGGATTAATTAAAAAGAGTATTAGTAATAACTAATATCTTTTTAAAGGACCAGGCTACTCAGATACAATCATATGAAAAAATGATATATTCGGAAAGACCATGAAAAATGGAGCATTTTTTGTTTTTACGGCAGCATCTGAATCGTTTTCCCCATCGAGATAAATGCATTTGAAAATATGAATTCGTGCACATGTTTTCGTTGTGATAATCAAACTTTTTTGAATTTTTGCGGAAAAATCGTGAAAAAATAGCATCAATCGACAGAGGAAATTATGCTGAACAACTTTGCTAATCTAAGTTTGCGTAAAAAATCATACGTGCCTGGTATCAAGAGTATTCGCTCTCCTGACCTTTAAACGTGTTCGTGTATTGAAGCGAAGGGATTGATGCCTGATTCAAATCTGTTTATTGAAACGAATTATTTTTAAAAGATCCATTTTTACAAAGATCTTAAACTTTTCATAAAATGAACATTATAGCAATTTTTTATAACTCTATGAGACGAATAAAATGACTCCAAAAATATCCAATTTGATTTGAGTTATTGAAACAAAAACCCTGATTCATGGTTTTCGTTTCAATAACTCAAATCAATTTTCAAATTGGATATTTTTGGAGTCATTTTATTTGTCTCATAGAGTTATAAACAATTGCTACAATATTCATTTTATGAAAAGTTTAAGATCTTTGTAAAAATGGATTTTTTAAAAATAATTCGTTTCAATAAACAGATTTGAATCAGGCATCAATCCCTTCGCTTCAATACACAAATACGTTTAAAAATTTTATGAAATTTTGTATGTCAAATATCTCCTCAGGGTTGCCGAGTTGGAATTTACTTTCAAAGCAACAAGTGGTTGTCCCAACGTGAACTTTCTCTTCCGCTTTTGAACAAAAATTCGGTTCAAAAACGGACTGGTCCTTTAACGAGGAGCGTCGCTCGGGAGTACCGCTCGGATTCACAACCCTGAGCTCCCCATACTCGTTTTTACACACCATTTTCTTATATCGTAAAGTTTCCTAGGGGTAAAACAAATTTTCACCGTTGTTTTTAGTCTAAACCTGGGGCAATCAAGCTCAAGATGTATGAGAGCGCCTTTTTATGTTTTATTTTCTTACCTCTAACGTCAGCTTTTGTTGCAATAGTATAACCGCTGATATTAAATTGTTTGTTATCGAATCTTTGCTAAAATGGCTATAGTTAAAGGTCCAGTCCACTCGAAAATTTTTTCATAATTTATATAATCATGAAAATGAAGCATTTTTTGTTTACAGTAAATTCTGGAATAGACTCGAATGAAACGAAAGATTTGAAACGATAAACCCGTTGCCTTCATGGCACAGTTGGTAAAACGTTAATTTTGCAATCGAAAAGGCGCAATTTCGATCCCCGTCTCCGCCTAAATATTTTTGCTTTTTCAATAAATGTTCTTTTTTGAAAAAAATCGATTTATTTGAAAAAAACGAAAAATTGGATAGAAATTGAAGAACATCCGAAAGAAATCGAAAAAATTCGAAAAAAATTGAAGAATAATTGAAAAAAATTGAACCGAAAACGCAAAAAATTTTTTGGGACTATCCCTTGAACGACGTGTCGTACGACACAAAAATGTACTGTCGTGTCGTGACACGACAAAACTATAAATTCTGTCATACGACCTGACGTACGACAGCGTTTATAGTTCGGTCGTACGACGCGTCGCGACACGACGAAAGTATAAATAACGCCAAGAAGTGTCCGTGACTTTTGTCCGTGAACGTGAGAACTGTCCTAGTGCCCTGTGTATGTATTTATATATTTGATTATCATTGCTAGTCACCTTCACACGCTGCATAACATCATACGTTGTAGACGTATTTGGTGCATAATAGATTTCCATCGTTATTGTATAATTCTTATCCTTTCCTTGGTAATTAAGGAATGCACATGAAGCTTTTTTGTCGTTCAAGATAACATTCAAGTCCAAAATCGTATCCTAAATTCGAGTTTATTTTCTTAACCAATCCGGAAGGTAAGAATCAGGGATTAATCTTCGAAAAAATTTTTGCCAAAACAGCCTATATAGAGGTAAAATCATGCAGAAATTCGATTGCGCGCATTCCCAAGCGTGAAAATGCTCCTTGACCCTGATTCAAGGAAATATAGATTTTTAATTTTTTTTTAAAGCATTAATACTTGGTTTGAAAAGACGTTTCTTCATCAACAAGCCTTGGTGGTGCAGTGACAAAGCAGCGACTTAGTGATCACAAGGTCGCGGGTTCGAATCACACTAAGAGCCAAATTTTTTTGCACAAAGTAATTTTTCAAAATTTTTCGATTTACTTTATGCAAAAAAAATTTGACTCCAAGCGGGATTCGAACCTAAGAAATTGTGACCACTAAGCCGCTGCTTTGTCACTGTACCATTGAAGCTTATTGATGGAGAAACGTCTTTTCAAACCAAGTACTAGTGCTTTTTAAAAATTAAAAATCTATATTTTCCCTGAATCAGGGTCAAGGAAGCATTCTCACGCTTCGGGAATGCGCGCAATCGATTTTTCTCATGATTTTACCCCTATATAGTCTGTTTTGGCAAAAAAATTTTTCGGAGATTAGTTCCTGATTCTTACCCCCTTTAAGAGTTCATACCTTGAACGTGTTGTTTGGATCAGGTGGTATAACAAAATCGTAGGCCGAACCAGTGACATACCAAGATGGATAATTTGATATATTATAACTTTTTTCAAATGTGTGGCGAAGCTAAAAGAGTAATTGTTAGAATAATTGTAAGAAAGAAATTCTTGGAAAATTACTCCAATCATAAGGCCAAAACTTGCGCCAATTAAGATTAAAGGAACAATAAATTCGAATACTGTGAAATAAGGAGATCGAATTTGAGTCAAAAAGTTTTTCCAAAGTAGCAATCTAAGTTGGGCAAATGCTCCCATCTTGAATTATTTTGTCACAAAATATCACCGCTAGAAATAAGTTGAATGAAAGTGAAGTAAAAGTTTTTAGTCAAAGAATTGTTTCTGCGCAAGATTATATGACTAGAAATTATAGACGAGAAATTGATACTTCATTCCTTGACGTGTGACAATGGAGGAATAAGAAAATCATTAAAAAAAGACAACAAGCCAAACAAAGAAAATGATAAGGATGGTAGTGTACTATCGTTAAGTACATTCTAGCCACGATTATAGCATAGCTGGGAACAATTAAAACAATCATTCAAAATCTTGTTCACTTGAGACTTTGGGTGGGGGGTTCACCACTTTTACATTTTTCTTTAATACTCATAGGACCGACTGGATTTTTGGTGTATTTCACTATTTTGGGCTATGCTGATTACGAATAAGCCAAAAGAAAATAGGAGTTTATCACAAAAAATTATTTCCAGCGGAAGTCACAAACTTTCCTAAAAGTTGATAACTTTTTGTGACAACTTTGTGTGACTTGTGAGAGTTGATATGCTAATGATAAAATGCGCATAAAATTACGTATGAAATGGTGCTTTCCAGGAAAAAACTCGACATTTCAGATTTTTGCCCTGATTTTCAGGGTCAAACTTAGTTTTTCATGCTTCGAAAATGCGCGCAATCGATTTTTCGCCTAGAAATTACCCGAAAAAGTCGATTTTGAGAAGAAAATCGGAAAATTTTTTTCGATTTTTCGAGAATAGGCTATAAATGCTACGCCCCTTTAAAATTATGGCTCGTCGTAGCTTTTGTAGAGGGAGTTTTAAAAATAAAGCGGGTATTCGGACAAAGAAGGGTCTTTTGCGGATAAGAGTTCTAGTTGGTGGAGGGGGGTAAACACCCCATTTGTTGGTCCTGGTAGCTCTGAAAGGATTATCAACGTGGGTGCATTGATAATGACTTGGATATTGTCAATGAGAATTTTATGGTATAAGATTAGGTCCATTTTTAAAAATCGAAAAAATCCAATTTTTTGAATCTCCCTGTAGAAAAAAAGATAATCGCAATTTTTTGCACTACCCTCTGATTTTTTGTCCGAGTTTTTTTTACAAAGATCGACCCGGTTGTGGGGGTTTTCAGACAAAATGATCTTCTAAAAAAATGCAGCCCAGATAACAGGAAAAATTTTGATATAGATGTTATGGTATAAGACTAGAGATCGGCACACCGAGTCAAAAATCACTAAATGCTGTATTACGAAAGTTTGTCATATTTCTGAAAATGGGACCAAAAATCCTTTTTGCAGTTTGCCGAACTTCGAATGTAATTATACAAAGTGTCTCAAAATAAAGGGAACACCTGGAAATGTTTATTTTTACGCATGATTTTCTTCTATTTCTTTTTTAAAGCGTCTCTTATCTCTTTTAGTTAAAAATGAAGAAATTAAGACCTGCTATCATTAAATACATCAAAGAGGTATTCCGAAACGAGAAATTTCAAGACTTCTGGATATTCCGTTGACGACAGTGTTCAAAGATATTAAGCGATACGAAGAAACCGGAACCAAGAAGATAGAGCAGGAAGAGGTAGAAAAAGAACATCGAGGACATCAGCAAACCGTCGAAGATCCCGAGGAATGATCATTTCAAATCCAAAAACTTATCGCGAAAGCTGGCCAAAAAACTGGAATTTCGAAATATTCTGCCCATAGGATTCTTCGTGAAGATCTTAGCCTGAAACCATTCAAGTTCAAGAAGCGCCAGAAGCTGTTTTTGTTATGGCTTCAATAAAAAAATTCAAAATGACATGTAAACACAAAATTTTACAGGTGTTCCCTTTATTTCGAGACACCCCGTATTCTAAATCGTTTGTTGAAAAAAGTTAATTCAAAAAATTTTCGAAAAAGGTTGCCTAAATCGTCGATAGCCTTCAAGAGGCAGTTAAATTCGAAAAATATAGAAAAAATACTAGCGAATCGAGAAAAAAAAATTAAATTCCAATATTTGAGCCCGGCACTTATGAAATTTGACACCTTATTTGTGTTCCCTACATAGTTATAGTTAATTGACGGTTCGAAAATAATTGCTTCGTTGGTGCAGTAGCTATGCGCTGGTGGTTTGAAGGTCGAGGGTTCGATCTCAGGCCGATTTTTGAGAAAAGTTGAAGAAAAAAGATAGAAATTTTTTAAGATTTGTTTGAATTTTTGACATGCAAAAAATGTAAACAAAATCTTTAAAAATTTGATCTTCTTTTCTTCAACTTTTCTCAAAAATCGGCTCTTCCTCCCCCATCACTACGGCATTGGGTCGAGTCGATAGTGTTTAAAAGTCGGCGAGGCAGAGTCGATCGATTTTGATCGACTTTTCGAACACTAGGCCAAGCACACCGTACGCATTGGGGCACGGAGCTCTCCCCGAAATCAAACAATTTTCCTTAATGGTCCCCCTTATGTTTTTGCCAAAATTAAAAAAAATCATAATGCCAACTAGCGCTTCTGTAATACCAGCTAGCACTTCTGCCAACCACCGTCGTGAAGAGAATCAGCATCGCCCTTGGGAAAGACTCTGTACTCCATACCATCTGACGCTTCGTCCATCTTTATGGCTTGTTCCTGGTCCTATGAAACCCGACCAATGCAGTTGCCAACCTCAAAAAGATGTGCTCAACCTCATGATTTTGGCGTGCTCTCTTATCCAACGATTCTTCGATACTATGGTAAATGAAAGTTTGAGTAAAAGTTCATCCCCTTGAGTCTCCCCCGATTCGGTCTTACTTTTTTCTTCTTTTTTTCGTCGCTTCTTTTCGCCCATCCCCATCTGTAACCTGACATTTTTAGCAAGATTAGAAGTATTATAAAGAGAAGATTTCTAAAGAGCATTATGAGGAGAAGATTTCTAAAGAGCACTACGTCCAAAATCCCATTGTCGCCAATCAACATTCAATATAACAGGAAGAATAATATCATCAGTCGACAAGGGATCCCAGTCGGCTACTGGAGCTCGACCGCCGTCTTCCGATGGTCGTGGTCTTTGTTGACTACGTGAACCGCTACGCCGCATCATGGATTCACGACGAGAATTATTATTGCGCTGCATTTTTAAAATTGCTTGCTGAAAATTTCGGGTTCTGATTTTTCAAATTTGTCGGTTCGGCCAAAATCACCAGTTAGATTCATCGGTTCGGAGAGCTCTAATCGATTGTACTTTCTGATACTACTAATTTAGACAGAAAGCATGTGTGCATTAAAAACCGCTGAACTGTGGATCCGAGTTTTTTAATTATAAGAAGTTTAATTCATTTGTGTTGCTCGCCTTGGTCGATTCCAAGTCTAAATTCTTGTGGACGGACATCGGCTCCTATGGAAGTCATAATGATGCAAGAATTTTCAATTCTAGTAAATTATGTATTGCTATGAATTTCTGGTACTCTGAGAATTCCCGCGGTTGAGCGCTTGCCGTTATCTAACATTCGATTCCCCTATTTTATAGTCAGCACGATATTTTTGCACTTCGAAGTTGGCTTTTAAAACCGTTTAGGGTGCTCATACCCCGTTGGCGCGCGCAAAAAACACGGTAAGCGACAAGTAAGTCGTTGGAGCGCCAGTGCAAAAAACACTGTAAGCCGTTGGCGCACACCGGCGTTGGCACGCGCCAACGACTTTTATCGCGCGCCAACGGCTTACTTGTCGCTTACCATGTTTTTTTTGCGCGCGCCAACGGGGTATGAGCACCCTTAATGGAGAATATCTAATTGAAGCAGAAAAGCAAACTATCGGCAAGTTTAGTCGGGCGAAAAGAGCGACGAAAAAAGATGAAAAAAAGCGAAAAAATAGGCAATTTTTCACAAAAAGATGGCGTTTTTTACGCTTCGGGAGTGCGCGCAATCGATTCTCACATCAAATTACCCCCAATAGGGTCGTTTTTACGAAAAAATTTTTCCCAAATGGTCGCAAAATNAAGATGGCGTTTTTTACGCTTCGGGAGTGCGCGCAATCGATTCTCACATCAAATTACCCCCAATAGGGTCGTTTTTACGAAAAAATTTATCCCAAATGGTCGCAAAATGCACCTCCATTTAAAGCGTTTTGGCAGCCCTGCTTACTCATGAAAAATTTAGAGGGGCTCTCGTGTAATCCCTTCAAGTACTCGAATTTGGATCCTGCCCTATTCCACCAAAACGATTATGTGAATTCCATCCTAGTTATGATTTTTCAATATTTTTGAATGGGCGCCCCACATCAGACCAAAAATAAAAAATTTGAAATCGAAAAATCTGAATTCTGGGAACGATTATTTGGGTCTTGAATATGATAATTGTAAAAAAAATTTTAAACTTTTTCTATTCACCCGACGTGTTATGTCAAAAAAGGGATTTTTTTCCTTTGGAACATCACTATACTTTAAGTGGCTAGATTTTAAGCCTCTTTAGTGCAGTGGTGAAGCCTTTGGCCTTTGCACTACAATGGAGCCTGGTTCGACTCCCAGCTTTCTGATAAACTTTTTGCTCAAAAAAATTTTTTTTGGTTTTTTAAAAATCTAATCAAAAGTTGCAGGATTTAAAGCTGTTTAGGGGGGGGGATATCAATTATTGTAACCTTATGCTGCAGATCAACAGGGTGGGCATCCCCTGGCGCAGTCGGGGAGTATCATCCTATGACTACAGTGCATTTTTGTGAAG
>OZJO01005655.1:0-18835 GCA_900406225.1 Acrobeloides nanus | reverse complement strand
CATGCCGTAAAAACAAAAAATGCTCCATTTTTCATGATCTTTCCGAATATATCATTTTTCATATGGTTGTAAATTACATTTTTTGTTAGTGAAAATTTAAAAATTAAACAAAATCGCTCAAAAAATTGCAAAAACTCAATTTTTTACACTCATTTTGTATTAGCTATACAAATTTTTTACCTTTGTTGGGTCTTCGATCATAAATTGGTCATAGGACGATAAGGCAGCTACAAATAAAATTGCTACCACGCTCTCAAAACAATGTATCCATTTTTTTCGTTCTGTTTTTTGTCCTCCAACATCTATTAGCCTGAAAAATTTTTTGTTTAAACTTTAATGAGTTTTGTCTTGGCTATCTATTACCTTATATTTAGTTCTTTAAAACCAAATGAAATTTCTTGAACACCTAAAGTTGCTATCCTTGTATGCAATACATCCAAAATTGTAGGTCTATATTCAAATTTAAGAATTCTATTTAATTCTTTGAAAAAACTAAAAAAATTTAATAGAGCGGCTACACGTCAGGGATATTTTCATTATGATTTTTTGTAAGCCTTATCTCCGGTACCAGGAAAATCTTTTTATGCAATTTTTTGCTATTAATACCATACGTGGGCAACGACTGGGAACAGCCACAAAAAATGCGAATAGGTTCTATTACCTATTTCGCATTTTTGCTAATTGGTTTTTTATTTTCTCGGCGAATGCGGTGAAATGAGGGGAATCATGTTCCCCCCCATGTATGATTAATACACTAAAATATGGGTAAATTTTTGTTATAAAAATTATTTATCCCTATTGCGTACTTTTTTTTATCACTTTTTGTCAGTACAAATTTTCTTGCACATGACAACAATCAAATTTATAAGTTTTTTAGAAAGTGTTGGGTAAAATGGTCAAGATGCATCCGTTTTTTGATAAATTTTGGGTTAAAATGTTCCTCTAGTTTAGACACATCCGAATCTGTGGTCGACAATAAAAATTAACCACATGGATGAGTCTAAAAATCAGTTACAAAATTATGACTTTTCACCCGCAAAATTTTTGCTGTCGATCTAGAAAAGTCAAAAAAGTTTTTTCGCAAAAAATTTTACATAGGTCAATGCAGAATTTTATGGCGTATCTTTTGAGACGAAAATCATCAAAATCGGAGACAAAAACTTTTGCTCCTTGGCTTGCCGAAAAATAATTTTTTCCCACTCTGTATCCATTACAAAATCTTCTCTTACAAAGCAGTGTTATCAGGCAGATAAACTTCAGCTCTCCTTCTCAAAAGATTTTTGACGCACTCATAATCTTTAATTTGCTGGAGATTTTCAATTTGATAAATATCATCCATTTCTATCAACTCAGAATGATTTAAATGGAATTTATTGATTAGTTCCTAAATTTATTTTTTATCATTAAAATTCTGCAAAGAAAAACCTCTTCTTCACGTGGTATTAAAATTCCTAAGTCATAAATTCCATTAGTCACGTAGTAAAAAGATTGAATAAGATTTTTTAACACAAGAAATCGATAATTTATCATTTCTGTTTCATTAAAACCTTGTTGATGCAAAATTCTGAAAGCAAAAATAGATGAAAAAAAATTTAAAAATACAGGGTGTTTCAGATGAAATCTACCTATTTTATTTTGACATAACCTTTTTCTGGAAAAGTATTCTGAATTTCCGACTTTTGGAAAATAACGAGCTACTTTGTCCATTTTATGCATGTTTTTTTGTTTTTGAAAATCTTGACTTTGGGCAAAAAGTTTTCGCCCGGGCTGGGATTCGAACCCGCCCCTTTATGAGCAAAAAGCGAGAGCCATACTACTCAGCTATGAAGGTCGGTTTCGCCGGGAAATTGTAAACGAGTGACTAATCGGCCTTCATAGTCGAGCGGTATGGCTCTCGCTTTTTGCTCATAAAGGGGCGGGTTCGAATCCCAGCCCGAGTGAAAACTTTTTGCCCAAAGTCAAGATTTTCAAAAACAAAAAAACATGCATAAAATAGACAAATTAGCTCGTTATTTTCCAAAAGTCGGAAATTCAAAATACTTTTCCAGAAAAAAGCTATGTCAAAATAAAGTAGGTAGGTTTCATTTGAAACACCCTGTACAAAATATTAAAAAATTTACACACCTCATTTGCTTTACAATAGTACTTTTTCCAGAATCAGAGCTGCCTAAAAAGCAACATCAACAAAAAAATATATAAGGATCATAGGTCGGCAAAGGGGGGAGGATCTTCCCCCTCCCTGACCGACGCACGCATAGACCCAAAATTGAGGGGAGGACCACCGCATGGACCCAAAATTAAAGGGAGGACCACCGCATGGACCCCACCAAACATGAAGTGGTCCATAAAAATTGGATGTCGGCTAAAAAAAAGATCGTTTTTTTTTAAATCTTAGACGAATTTAATGAGGAGTTGGGGGGACCACCGCATTGGAGGTTCTCTCCCCCCCCCCCACCTTGCCGACCTATGATAAAGATTACCTAATACAAGAATTTTTATCGTATTACTTGAATCAATTTTAGCCTGTTTTATTTCATTTTCTATCTTTATGTGATTTTCTATTGTTATATCAATCACTTGAGCTGGTTTACATAAACCAATACCCATAATAAGTTAAAACAAAAACTTAAAATAATTTCAAGTGTAGGCTTATAGAAAATTGAAAATAGATTTGCAAAACACAAAGTTTTAAATAAATTTATTTCCTTTTCTCAAAATAAATTAAAATGGTGTGACGTGATCGATTAATTAAATAAGTAAATTAAGCCTTCGATAACTCTAGGAAATTATTGAGTTGGTGGTACCAATTTGGTGCATAACTAATGCAGATTTTTTGCTGCTACATTCTTTTAATTAAATAATCGTAAAACCAATGAAAGAACATAATCAACTTGGCTGATTGTTACCTTACCGAAAAGCTAATTGAGATCACAAAAATAGACCTAGCTGGGAGGCCTTCTAGCGGGGGGGGGGGAGCAGCCCTCATTATTACGGTAATAGAAATTAGAAACCGAAAAAATTTGTCTCGGATTTTTTCGAAACTACGCTAAAAATGTTCTCCATATTGAAATACATCTGCCAGAATGGCATTTTGGCCGAAAATAATTATCTTGGATGTTTTAGAGAGGTTAGAAAATTCAAAAAATACACGTAAAATCAATGGTATTGAGCTTCGGACATGGTTTTGAATTTTTTACTCCTCACCAAACCGAATATAGATTCAGAATCAACGTTGAACGTACATAATGTTTAAAATTTTTTTTGAAAAACGATGAAAATTTCATCAAAATATGATGGTTGGAAGCAGAGCAACTCAATATGTCGATTTTGTGTGTTTGAATTGTGTATTGAAACGAAAGTATGATATATCGGGTAAAAGTTATCACGTTCCCCGGCGAAAATTTCGATAGCGCGGTAAAGTTGTAGGGCATGATGTGTAGTGCACGAATATACCCCGTGTTACCAGTAAGAGTGGGGGGTCTCTGTGGAGATATGGCATGAAGAAAACACATTCCTCAACCCCTAAGGCTAAGGATTTTTTCACATTTTTTATTCATATAGTTAATATAATTTTTGAACATTTAATGACACCGATGATATGTAAAAAAAATTCATTTTTCTCAAAGATTTTTATGCAAAAATAACATCCAGCATGTTTGCCGAGTAAAATTACATCCAGTAGGTCAATTTTTGGAAAAATTTTCGAAAAATAAAATTTTCTATTTGATATCACGTTCAGCGTGTAAGCCTTGAAGCTTACGATTATCTAGGTAAACTGAAGATTACGGTGGACTCGGACTTTTACGTTTTCAATTCCATAAAACAACATTTATTTATTCATAAAAAAGGACACATCGAGCTTATATTATAATTTCCAACAACACTGACTAACAAATGCCACACTTTTCTTCATGGTTTGAAAAATGTGGCCAAACATAAAAAAATTTTATTTACAAATCATTTACGCTTGGACGAACCTTTGATCAGTTCGTCCACAAATACCTCACCCAATAAAAAATTTTACCTCAAAATTGACAATTCAAAAGAGACTAAAATTGCACAAATTGACTAGATAGAATGACAAATAAGAAATTAAATTTGTTGACTAAACACAAAAAAAGAATGGCTAGACAGTATATTTTTCATAAAAACGAAATCATGATCTTTTTGAACATGAAATAGACTATAATTTATGCTGCTATTACTAGACAACAAAAGCAAGCTTTGGCTAAATTAAGATGGAAGCTTTCTAACTAGAAACTAGAAAATATGATGGACGGAACATAGGCTATAAAACGCAATCAAATAGATGGAAAGATGGCAAGTCGGGCTTGCCATAAAAATTTAGCCTATATTTAGGGACCGTCACCCATTTTCGTAACTCGAAAGTTTCATGAGAAAACCACTCCAAATTCGATTTAGAATCGTAATCTGTACTATCAAAAACACTATAATGAAAAAAAATCGCATCGAAAACGGATTTTACTATGAGAAAATAGCCTTAAAAAATAGGGGAAATGTACAAAGAAACCCATAGAAAAAACGTCCTTTTTTATTCAAACTCGAAAATCTCGCCAGAAATGGCTCTAAACTTACTAGTTCGCTATGCATATAGGTAATTTCATGCGAGGAATCGATTGCGCGTATTTTCGAAGCGTGAAAATGCTATCCTGACAATTTTTATTCAACTTATTTTCCCTTGAAGGAAAAAATTGAAGAAAAGAGGAAAAAATCGATTTTTTTCGAATTTCCAAAAAGTGCTCCAAATCNTTGAACACTGAAATTCACCCCTACAATAGTGACTATTTTTGGGGTTCGGAAGGGGTCCCGCGGGGAAAAGTCGCACTATCTCCCCCAAATGAGTGCGGATTCGTCTTTTTATTTATACAGGGGGTTTTTCCGGGTGGGGAGGCGATTCCCGATGGAATTGGACGAAAAAAAAATTTCCCTGGTCCCCTATACCCCAGAATTTGTCCTATCCCAGGGGTCCTTGTACTGTTGCGATTTTCTTGTCACTTCTTGTCACATCTGAAACTCAGAAGTGACATCAAAATATAGGGTACACTTCTACCTATTCACTCCAAAGTTTCGGTGAATTACGCCATCATACTTTTGGAGATATGGCGATTTTAATAAAATGGCTCATTTTCGACTTTTTTTAAAAAAATTGTATAACTTTTTTGTACAAAGGATTTGAGTCTAAAAAACGTTATAGACTTATTCCCCATAACTTATTTCAATTATTAATACTAAAAACCAAATGTAATAGCTAAAAAATATAAACGTTTAAACCTTTATTTTTAAAAAACCCATTTTTCGACGTATTATGAAACTTGAAGCTAAAACCCCTAAAAAAAGTCGATTCAAACCGAAAATATGATTTATTCTGAATCTCCAGATATTAATATATAATTTTGTGATAAAACTCGAAAAATGATGGGTGGACGCTTTTTCGTGTACACTTCTCATAAGACCCCTGACGGTCCCTACCTATATTAACAAGTTCGAAAATTTTCAAAAACGAACGGTCAATGTCTTTTGTCCACCCTCTAACATTCTCGCACCCTTCTAAAGAATTTATATGCGGTTTTTTAAAATTGTAGCTGAACAATGGCCGAATAAGTATTGATAAAAATTGTCGAAATCCGTTGATCCTAACATTGTCAAAAATTACCTTGAAGTATTCCAAGTCGATTTTCTTCACCTTAACAAAATGTTAGAAAATTAATTCATTTATGAAAATACAGTGCCTTAGTTCCTCTAACATATGCAAAAAACCGTATATAAAAATTATTTACCAGTGGCGAGATATTTGACTTTGAAGTTAATAGTCAAAAAATTAGACAAAGATAAAATGACACGCCCATGAATCGAACACTTGACCTTCTGGCTGAACGCGCTAACTACTACACGATGTGGTGATAGTGTAGTGGTTAGCTCGTTCGGCTAGTAGCCAAAAGATTAAGGGATCGATTCTCGGGTGCGTATTTTTGTTTTTGCCTCATTTTTGACTCTCAACTTCAAAGTCAAATATCTCACCCCTGTTAAATAATTTTTATATACGGTTTTTTGCATGTGTTAGAGGGACTAAAGATCTGTATTTTCATACAAAAATTAAATTTCTAACATTTTGTTAAGGTGAAGAAAATCGACTTTGAAAACTTCAAAGTAATTTTTGACAATTTTAGGATCAACGGATTTTGACAATTTTTATCAACATTTATTCGGCCAGATTTTCTACACAGACTCATTCAAAAGTTATGAAAATTTTGTTGAAAAAAATTCCAAACGTATCTAGAAACTTGCAAAAAAACTATTTGACTAAATCTTTTAAATTCATAGAGCAATAAATTTTTGAAATCATACTATTATTATTGAACACAGTGTAGTAGGGATGTTACATTGCCACGAAAACGTGGCATTTGCCACGTTTTTGGATTTTTTTGCCACGCTTCCACGTTTTTGGATTGTTTGCCCCGTTGTTGAACGTTTTTTAAAGAAAAGATCAAATTCATTAGGACCGATAACTTTAATGAATTTTGAGCAAAAAATTTGAATTTTGAGAAAAAATTTAAATTTGGAGCAAAAATTTCGATTTTTGATCAAAAATTCGATTTTGAGCAAAAATTCAATTTTTCAACCAAAATTCGATTTTTGAGCAAAATTCAATTTTTGAGCAAAAATTTCGATTTTCAACCAAAAGTAATGCCACGTTTTGGCATGGTGTTTGCCACTTTTTCTATTTTAGCATGTAACATCCCTACCCTGTAGTGGTTTCTAAGTGTCCAAAAATTAAAATCTTGTAGAAGACATTGCACTTGGCATTGGATTTACGATAGAATTTACATTATTGCTCATCGCACTTATAGGAGCGCTTCTGGCGGTAATATTTATAGCAGCATGTGAACTGTTGAACAATTTTTTTGGTATTACCAATCTTTTTACTGCAATTCTCATTGATCTGTTGATAAATATAAAAATCAATACCGATCCACCTAAAATTATAAAAATTTCATATAAAAATTTTTCTAGTATTGTAGCCAGAATGAAAATTTTATATGAGGTAAAAACAATTACAAATGGTCATTTTCCTTATGAAATTTTCGAAATGTTGGTGACATACATGGGCAAAGGGGTGTGTGGCTTCAGGTTTGGCTGACCAAAAATAAGAAGTGGTCAAAATAAAAATTATGACTTTTTTCGAAATTTCGATATTTGATAACAAAAATTATGTTAAGAATCAAATGTAAGTCTAAAATACACTTTTTAAGAAGTGTCCTATAGGCTAAGATTCATACTCCTTAATAAGTTGGTCGGGCAAAATAAGAAGTGGTCCAAGACCATAAGGGTACTACCTTATGTTTTTTTCGGAAATTTCGGCTTTCTAAGAAGAGGGAGGGTGTGCGGCGCACACCCTTGCCCACGTCTGGTTGGTGATATTATTTTTGCGTAAAAACGCTACCATTTTTTAGAAAATTGAATTTTTGCATATTAGCTTTTTCGAAATATGGAAAAAGCTAATATGCAAAAATTCAATTTTCTAAAAAATGGAAGCGTTTTTACGCAAAAATAACATCGCCAATGTGTTTCTGGCATATAATTACCCCAAATAGGGTCATTTTTGAGAAAATTTCGAAAAATACAATTTTTCGATTTTAGACCACGCTTAGTAGGGTGTAATAAGAGCCGAAGTAGCTTCAAATGTTTCCCAATAACGGTTCCATCGGCGATTTTCCGAACCTGCATTTTTAGGGGTACAGTTATAATTTTGTTGCAGAGTGTAATGCCTTCATGCTACTCTCCGCCGGCTATTAAAAAAATTTTACCATGACAAAAAATCCAAGCATATTCTGCCACTAAATTAAACCACAATGGCGTTGGTAGGTAGTTCATATAAACATACATTATACATGCAAAAAAGATGATCGAGCATTCATAGATTGCTTGAATTAGAGTCTAAATTTCAAAAATTTATAGAATATTCAATAGATTTCCCACTTGTTTTTGAAGCATTGTAAGAATAATAGAATTAGATCCTTTGATTTTCTTAGCCAAGATGACGCACAACGCAAAATATTCAATGAACATAATAATAACCATTCCTATGTTATTAGCTGTATGTGAATAATTGGCATACTAAAGTTATGTTTATCGTACAGAAACCTGTGCATCAAAGTGAAAAATACAGTACCGGAAAAAGTTTTGATTGCCTATGAAAAAACTTGTATTTTTCAAAATTTTAATCACTTTTATTGCAAATTTTGTTTACTTTTTCTAGTTGACATATATTGCCTTTTTATAGTTAAAAAAATGCCAGGAAAGTATAAATCAGAAGAATTAAGAAAACTTATTGTCGAGGCTAAGCAAAGAGGGGAAATGGACAAAGATATTGCCGAAAGATACCATTGTGGTACGGCGACTGAAAACCGGATTTGGAGGTTGTAGAAAGAGACTCATGGTTAAAGTCCAGGAAAAAATCAGGAAGACCAAGAAAAACCACACCCGGACAAGCTCGACTCTTGGTACAAGTGAAGAAAGACCCTTTTATGACAGCAGTAGACGTTCGACAATATGCCCAAGATCATCTCGATGTTGTTATGGCAGACAGGACGGCCAGAAATTCTAATACGAGCAGGATTGAGAGGAAGAAGACCAGCCAAAAAGCCGTTTATTTCAAAAAAGAATCGTGTGGCCCGGGTGATTTTTGCCAAAGACCACGAAAACTGGACGGTGAGACAATGAACCCGTATTTTGTTTTCTGATGAGACTAAGAATAATATGTTTGGCTCAGACGGTATAAGGTTTGTGCGGCGGCCTGCGGGAAAGCGCTTTGACTCCAAATACACAAAGCCAACTGTAAAGCATAGCGCGAGCGTCATGGTCCCCCCCCCCATCAGGACAGGACGGACAGTACATGATGAACTAGACCAGGATAAGTAGAAGACCAGACAAACTTACAATATTATGATTAACATATTGATCGATATCATGAATTCCTGCGTATGGATCAAAATACCAAGAATCATATATTGATGTATCCAAATCTGGTGATGAAAAGATCCAAAAACAAAGTATATAGACACTCGGCAGAATCTTCCAGTACCATGTTTTGTTTCCGCTAAACAACTTCTGGGAATAATAGGATGAAAGGAGATCAAGACAACGATCAAACGTCAACAATATGCATCCCATGCACGTGCCCGCCCAAATACCTAAAGTTTTTATTATCATTTTAAAGTTTTTTTTGTTTATGTTTAACTAACAAATGCACTTACTCATGCCAATGCAGCCGTTTATATAAATGAAGTAAGGATTTGTACAAAATACTTCTCCTCGTATGGATATTGCTCCACTTACAAAAGTTGCTTCTACGAGCACTATAACGTTCAGAACTCCAATATAAAACATGATTTTGTAACAAGAATGTTTGATAAATTCAGGTTTTAACATGACAACAAGAAAAGGAATATATAGAAGCTAAACTAGTGACTTATAAAGACTTAGATTCCTATATTTACCTCAAAAATAACACCCAAAAGGTCCGGTGATCCTGAAGGCCATTCGTCTTTCTTAGATTTAAAAAAGTTTCAAAAATACAAGAAAATAGTCAAATAAAGCAAGAAGAACATCAAATCACTATAAAATGAAAAGTGTTGCAGTAATTTTGTGTCACCCTGTATATGATTAACCCCTATATTTGTTTTCATTATGGATTCTATTTATATAATACATTGTTGACATTTAACATCAAGTGAAATCAGTAAAAGTTATATCAAATTACAGAGTAAATGAGACATAAAAAGACATATATTTAACAAAAAGACATATTTCAAGTGAACCATTTTTTGAATGTAAATTTTTTAAATAAATGTTAAATTCATCTAATACAACTCTGCCTACCCATCCCTATAATAGTTCTTTATTTTGGACATGGTTAAGACTTTTCATAAATCTTTTTGGCATATTTTTAACGATTCTAATTTGTATATTTGTTTCTAAAAAACCTAGACAACTTCACGGAAGTATTAATAAAGTAACGATAAAATATATATCTAATACTACCCAACATATAAACCAACGTGTTTTAGCTTTTTATATCAAATTTATTAGCAAACATGTTAGCAAATATAGTCCGAGTTAGTTTTTCTTATATACCGGTACTTATATGGGCTCATCATAAAGTTGACATTAGAGACGTGGAACAAATTGGCATTGTAAGTTTGTACAGAGTGGCCCCAAAAAGCAAAAGTTTGTATTTTTCGAGCAAATATTCTTCCAAAAACTGTATGATAAAACGCGTTGTCGGACAGTTGGTCGACTTGGACACTTGGTCGACCCGGACACTTGGTCAACCGGACAGGGGTCTTAGGCCTTAGGCTTAGGCCTGAGTCGACCAACTGTCCGGTCGGCCAACTGTCCGGCATTCGATCAAACGAAAGAACAAGTTCTTGGTCTCGATAGGGATACTGGTATCGATTAGGTAACCCATTGAACGTAAAATTTTTCGAAAATTTTTTTATCATCTGGAATTGACCCCTCTAGGGATAATTTTATGCGAGGAATCCGAATTTCAAATTTCCGAGACTTGAAAATCTTTCCCCGAATCAAGAAAAGGATATTTATATGACATAGGGCCACATTTTTGACAAGAATCACATGCCATACGTCATATAAATAGCCTTTTCTTGGTTCGGGGAAAGATTTTCAGGTCTCAGAAATGTGAAATTCGGATTCCCCGCAAAAAGTAACCTCTAGAGGGGTCAATTCCAGATGGTGAAAAAAAATTTTTTCGAAAAATTTCACATTCAGTGGGATACCTAATCGATACTAGTTCCAAGGCTTATCTTCCTTCACGTAGTTAACAATTTTGAGGCCCATAAAATATATATAATATTTTTGAATTTTAAGCCTCTAGACGATATAATAAATGCATTAGACTGGTATGCAGCATATTCTATTATTTTAAGCTTTAGTTTTGCACAACTTGAACATGCTTGTAGAGTAGGATTAAAAAATGCACATCATTGGGTAAACTTTTGGATTTTTTATACAGGGTTATTGAAAAAATTTTTGTGATTTTTTGTGTAAATTTTAATTTCGGTTACTAAACAATATCGTACTAAACAATATTTAATTTCAGCTACTAAACAATATCGTAAAATGGGCATTTATAATTTTTTCATGGATTTTGCCAATAATTTGGGTATTACCGATGTTTTCTCCTTGTTGTGACGCCGAATTTTTTGGAGACAATACAGATGTCGCTTTTTCTAATCAAAACGTACTATTTTTACTTCACTTTTAACTCCAATTTATCCAATTAAGGTTCAAGAAATTTACGATACAATCGATGCGGTTATCGAATTGTATTTTTATATACCTTTTTGCTTTTATATGAATATGATAGCCTTTTTACTTATTTATAAAAAATATAAAAAGAGTTTTGGCTATAGTCTGTTCGAGAAGATGTCTATAAGTTTGAGATTGTCTCAATCTATCAGGAAAGTGCCAAGTATAAAGGAAATTGAAGGTAAACTTTGTGTGGTGGAAAATAATGCGAATGAAGATCTGGAAGAAATGCGTAAGTGTAAAGAAAATACATTTTTTTCTAACAACCCTAATTTTAGAAATAATATTAGAAGAGCTTGAATTGACTACACTGAATCTTTTAGACCTAACTTCAGACTCAGTTTGTCTAATATTTTACATTTTATGGGAAGGTGCTGACGCCGGTTGGTTAAACTGGAATTCTGATAATGTTTATAATTTGTATGACATTTCTTGGGAAGTTAGTACCTTGGCCATGACTTTCCTCATTTTTATATGTTTGCCTACATTTACAAAAAATTTTTTGGAATTTTATAATACTTTATTTTATCATTGTAATAAAAAGTTGTTAAGATTTTTTAATAAAAAATTTTATTGAAAAGATAATAAAAAACGAATTTGTATGGAACTTTAAACAGTGACATATGCTGCATTCCAGGGGTGACCCGTACGGACCATGGTTTCCCCGTAGGACGTATATACTAGCCATGGTCAACCGTGGATACCCCATAGGATCCGTGGATGTTTAAAACGATCATAAAACACAAATTTGTAATTTTTAGGTTTCAAAAATAATTTTTTTTAATAATAGAAAATAATACCACAGAAATTTTATTAAAAATTGAATTTTTAAGACTAATAAATTAAAATTTTGCGTTTTATGACCTTTTTAAGCACCCACGGATCTTATGGGGTATCCACGGTTGATCACGGCTAGCATATACGTCCTACGGGGGAAACCATGGCCCGTATGGGTCACGTCTGGAATGCAGCCATAGTCAAAAATTTTCCTAAAATTTAATGGGTATCCCAAATAGGGCCTAAATTTGATGCTTTTTTCATGAATTTTGGTCCGAAAAATTTTTAAAACATCACCTCTAGAGGTACAAGGCGGTCTAAACTTGCAAAAAAGCAACAACTAGTGCAAACCATCATGGCCAAATGGTTAGGACTCCATGATTGCACTTTAAAGGCGCAGGTTCGAAACCGGCCCAAAATTAAAATACCCTTATTATACATGAAAACCATAGTTAAGTCAAATTTATTCCATTTCTTTTTTTACCCCTACTTTTGGTAGCGATGACTTTCAATAAAATTTTTATTTTGTCTTGATATTTGCTACAAACTTATTTTGGTTGACCATTTTGAGATTTTTTGTTAAAGGGGGGGGGGTAAACTTTGCAGCAGAACTTCCGAAAAATTTTTTTTGAATTTTGGCAAAAATGACTTTTCTAGGAGTAATTTTATGCGAAAATCGATTGCGCGCATCCTCGAAGCTTGAAAATGCTTCCTTGACCCTGATTCAGGGAAATAAGAGTGTGTATTGAAGTGAAAATATAAAAATTTTAGATTTTTCTTTCTTCTAAAATCGCCATAACTCCTAGGTTATTTTATGCGAAAAATCGATTGGGCGCATTCCCGAAGCTTGAAAATGCTTTCCTGATCCTGATTCAGGGAAATAAGGATGTGATTTTAGAAGAAAAATCTAAAATTTTCATATTTTCACTTCAATACACACTCTTATTTCCCTGAATCAGGGTCAAGGAAGCATTTTCAAGCTTCAAGGATGCGCGCAATCGATTTTTCGCATAAAATTACTCCTAGTAAAGTTATTTTTGCAAAAATTCAAAAAAAATTTTGTTCGGAAATGTTGCTGCAAAATTTACCCCCACTTTAGTATTTTTAATGCTGGTTACATAGAGTAAGTGTTATGGTTGGCGTGGCATACTATTTGAAACTATTCTTTCAAGCGGAAACGAGTAGGATGGATTTTTGGAGGGTAGATGAAAAATTGGGATTTTTAGGGGAAAATTAAGAAGGCAACTTAGTTGAAATTTTTCTCTCAAAAGGCAAAAAATTCTAACAGGGATTGACTTTCAGTGAAGTCAAAAAATTACTACTTTATCCTTCCGTAGTGGACTTGGAAAAGTAGGAATTTTTGCGCAATAAGTGAACACAAAAATTTATTAGAAATATGTGACAAGTATCAAGGTTATAGGCTAGTGAAGTGTAGTAGAAGAGGTACTTATTAAGCTTTATTGGGTATAAACCGAATTAAAAAATTTAAAAAATCGACAGTTTAAATACAAAGTTCTTATCAGTAAGAAGTGGTACCTTGGGTGGTACAAAACAGACAAGTAAAGGCGAGTGACAGAAAGTACAAACCAAAATTAAGTAAAAATAGCACATTTCGAAATTTGTTTACAAATTTCGAAAAGCTTATCATGTGACAACAAGTGTCACAAGAAAAGAAACAAGTGTCTCGGAAAAATTACAACAGAAAAAGCAAGTGCTTGTCTGTGCGCGACATCGTAGTAGGATTGAAGTTAGAAGAAGTGGAGTCAGGCTTTTTGGTAGATAGTTTCGCACTGTCCTAGGGGCTGCTGGCTGATAAGGAAGGGGACTTGGGGCGCTTGTTGATAAGGAAGAATGTCGCGTTTGTTGGGCAAAGAAGGATGACGATCTAACCAAGTTGCACAAAATCGTGGAGGGGATGAACCTGTGGGCAATGAACTGGGAATTAGCGGCGGTAGAGAAAAGAGGGGAATACTCGTGAACCAGCTGGCGCAATTTTTCTAATTTTATGTGGATGAAGCCATCAAAATTATAAAAAAACTCTTCTTTTACAACCACATCACTTATATCATTTATATGTAAGGGTAGCCAAAAAATCATAATTTTGAAATTTTCGGAATATTTTTAAAAATTTTTCCTAAAAACAACCATATGGAGGGAGGGGTTCCTATGCGAAAATTTTTGAAGCTTTTTGTAGATAACTTAATACATTTGTAAATAAGCACGCTGCTCCGTCAGCCTGTTCATCAATGCAGTCACATCTACGTCATGCACAGCTTGGTTATTAAAGATGGCAAAAGCCGCCGCCGTGCCTGCTGCTTGTCCCATTATCATATATTGCGGTTCCATCCTCAAATCTGCATAGGCCACGTGACTAGACGAAACACAAACTGTCACCAGCAAATTAGTAACTTCTGTTCTTTTCGGCAAAAGTATACGATAAGGTATTTGATAGGGCTCACGTTTCCACAAATGCTCTCTTTCTGTTTCATTTGAAACCTCTCCTTCAAATTTGAGAGTGCCATTGTCGGCATAGAGAATCACCGGATGGGTGTCTAATCCATAAGAGCCTAGACCGATAGAGTCTGGTTTTTGACGCTGTGTGACATTTCCTATTACGTCATTTTGAGTGAGTACAAAATCGCCGACCATGCGCCTAGCTTCACGAACATAAAGTTCATACGGCCAGTTGTTGTTGTCCACAAATTCATCTTTTGACAATCCCCATTTATTCATCACAGTGTGGTAGTCGGAAGGCAGTCTGGGGTCATTTGCCAGAAAATATAGTACTCCCTGTACATAGTCGATGTGAGCTTGCCAGATGGAAGATCTTTGTGCGTATGTGCCATCAGGATAGTCAAAATTTCCACCAACATAATCTGTATCATAGTTATTCAAGTCATTTTTTGAGTTGGGTATTTGTTGCCATTTAGGGAAATACATAGATGCTGCCCCAGCAGCACTCATCGCTTTGATGGCATCAAGAGTGGATCGGTACAGCATCATATACCGGTCTGGATCGTAATTTGTAGGTTTCGGCCAAGGAACTTGGTTATTGGTATTGTTGGTGACAGAAAGGCGAAAATTATATGACTGAGTTCGGTTATCGGCAGAGCCAACTATTCCAGGTGCTTGTGGCATAACATTTGGTAGCAGGGTTCCATTATCATAGGAAGGACTAACTGGACCGTAGGAGCACAAAAGTGTCGATTTGTATTCAATACCTTTTTGAATCCCAGCACGAGATTCACCATATTGACTCTGTCCCTCACGACCAACAATATACGACACACCGGAAAAGGCCATTAGATCACCTTCATATGTGGCGTCGATAAAAATTTTGGCTTCAAAAGTGACGTTATTTTCGGTGGAGATAGAGACAATTTTTCCGCCTTGTTTCATCACCCCATTTTGCTCTTTCAATCTCGAGTTGTAAAAAATGTCCACTCTAGATTCACTCACCATGTCATTAAAAACTCTTTCTGCTATGTGTGGTTCTAAATACCATGTGAAGTTGGTAGAGTAATAACTAGCGCCGCGTTGATATATCTCTTTTACGTATCCACCTATGACAGAGGGATTACCTAAATCAGTAGTGGATAGTCCACCGGAGACCATACCGCCAATGTGTCGTTTGGGTTCGACTAATGCGACTTGGACACCCTCACGGGCTGCAGTTACAGCAGCTATAACACCAGACCCTGTTGCGCCATAGACTATCACGTCATAAGTAGCAGTAGTCTGAGCTGTGATAAGTGATGTGGTGTAAAGCAAAAGAAGGGTTAGTAAGTAGCCCGAGCCAGAAGACTTACCCCAACTTAAAAATTTAGTAAAAGGAAAAAAGAACAGACTTGTGAAAAATGAGTAAAACATAATCAAATTCTACGAAAATATCGATAATGTGAATTTTTATGCAAATGTTGAATTGATTTTTGTATTTCTCTTCCTCTTCAAAGAATTTTGATTCTTGGCTAAAAATTAAGATATTTTATTGTACAGGGTGATCAATAATTTACTCACGTATTTAAAAAGCTCGCCAAAAATCGAGTTTAAGTCCATTTCAGTCACCCGATAGCTCATTCGATAGCCACCGTCACCGAATTTTGTTAGCAAAAAAATTATTAAAAAATATTTTATTTTCAATTTTTTAGCCCAAAAATACTAAAAATTACGATTTTTTGAAATTTTCCTTATTTTCAAAATTTTCCCAAAAATTGAGTATAGGACTGATTTCTTCGAGCGACGGCAATTGAAAGATGGGAATCTGAGAGATTTTTTACAAAAGAAATTATTGAAAAAGCTTTTAAAATCGCGAAGATATGATTTTTTGAAAATTATGCTTTTTTTCGATGTTTTCCTTATTTTCAAAAAAAATGCAAAAATTGAAAAAAAGAATAATTTTCAAACATTCATATCTCCGCGATTTTAAAAGCTTTTTCCAATAATTCTTTTTGTAAAAAATACCCCAGAATCTCAACTTTCTTTTATGAAAACAATTATTAAAAAATATTTTATTTTCGACAAGATATGGATTTTTGAAGTTGGTGGATTTTCCAATTTTTCTTAAATTTGCCTATTTTCAAAACATTGCCAAAAATCGAGTATAGGACGGATTTCTTCGAGCGAAGAAAATCTTGAAAGATGGGAATCTGAGAGATTTTTTATAAAAGAAATTATTGAAAAATCTTTTAAAATCGTGGAGATATGAATTTTTGAAAATTATGCTTTTTTTCAAATTTTGCACTTTTTTTAAAAATAAGGAAAACATCGAAAAAAGCATAATTTTCAAAAAAACATATCTCCGCGATTTTAAAACCTTTTTCAATAATTTCTTTTGTAAAAAATCCCTCAGATTCCCATCTTTCAAGATTGCAGTCGCTCGGAGAAATCCGTTCTATACTCGATTTTTAGCAATGTTTTGAAAATAAGGAAAATCTCAAAAAATCGTAATTTTTTAGTATGTTTGGGTTAAAAAATTGAAAATAAAATATTTTTTAATAATTTTTTTGCTAACAAAATTCGGCGACGGTGGCTATCGAATGAGCTATCGGGCGACTGAAATAGACTTAAACTCGATTTTTGGCGAGCTTTTTAAATACGTGAGTAAATTACTGTACATGCAAAAAAGCAAAAATGAGGCTAAAAATTATTACCCAAGAATTAATACCAAGATGATGCAAAAATTTTTAAAAATATGCAAATTTTAAAGTAAAATATTTTTATATCATATAAATTAATTTAAAATATTGTTAAATAAACATTTGATGAATATAGATAGACGAATTAATTGATTAGTAGCAAAATTATTATACATTCTTATCGATTTGTATAGCTTTATAAGAAAACCAATTTTATCAGATAAATGCATACTTTTTAGGATTAAGAATTTTGTGTCTTGATTATCATTAAGGACTATAAAACGTTCTCTTCACGTGTATGAAATGTGACTGATTTTTTGAATACTGAGTGTTTTTTAATCTTACACAGATGTTTTAGATGTGGTCAGACCGGCAATAGAAAGGAATGTGCGCTGTACAGTTTTTATCGGAAATTTTCGCACGGAATTTACGTACGGAAATTATCTTTATAAAACTTGTTTACATTATTGAAAAACAGGGCTATCACGGTTACAGAATTTGTTTATTTGCCTTTATGATCAGAAATTTTGTTCAGTCCTCAGCAATTTATTTCCATAAATTTTTCATCGTTTTAAAGTATAAATCAGCTTCTTCTTTCATAGGCACTATTGCTGTCATTGTCGTTTTCGCTAGTCTTTTCCTTAATTTGAGAAAAACGAACGACACCACTGTAGTGTATATGCATGTTATCTAAAATAGTTATCGAATATTTAATAATTTATATAGAATTTTTAGTCTAATTAGGGTAGGGGTGACCACCCCTAGGGAGAAATATCGACCATTTAAGTAGGGAGTCCAGAAATGATTCCCCTCCTCAAAACATTCAAGTTTGCCCTTATACCACCTCCAGCAAAGTACTTGGCAACAAGAGTGCTAAGGGCAGGACCCCGGCTCATAGGCCGGAATCGCAGTTTTTTACTGCCATAAAAATGGGTCTGGGCAGCAAATTTTTGTGGCCCGAGTCGGGCTATAAAAAATCACGGTCCATCCGAAAAAATCGCTTTTATCACATCTGGTATGCTAAGTTACCTAACTTGAATGTTGATGTTTTATGTTAAAGATGTTTTAAAAAATACGAATTTTCATTGTTAACAATTCAAAGGTGCTTTATATTACTTTTGTATCTTTCCATGTTCGGAAAATATGTATAAAAATTATTTTTAAAATAAAAATGGACCGTTAGGCACGGCCCATGGGCCGAGACCGCGAATTTTTACGGCCCTAAAATTGGCAGAGAAAATGGCCCCCTCAAAATCTTCAAACGTACCCTTTACCCCCATCGCAAATTTGTGCAAAATATGGACCCCCTCTGCACATGCATATTAACGACAGGGGATTGTAGATTTGATATTGGATGTTCAAACCCCACACAATTTTGTCTGTAAAACTTTCTCTATATATTTTTACCCACTACGAAGAAAGGGGATAAAGTTTGAAACTTATATCGAAATCGGTCTAAAAATGTTCTCCGTGCTCAGTTTAGAGTGAATCAGGGATTAGTACCTATATTTGCTTACCACATTAGTAGTTTCGATAAAAATCTTATAATTTACAGCGCCTAGTTCATCGGAAAA